>CM066044.1:57005467-57293696 GCA_033557465.1 Ichthyophis bannanicus | reverse complement strand
TCTGGAAGAAGCTGAAACAACTCTCTATGTGTGAACACTTTGGAGACATTACATAACAAATGACCATAAGCCCTTACCCTCCAGATAGTGATTTCCCTCCTCCCCTCCTAGCTCTCCCCCTCCCACCCATGTAACTAATATTCTATTGTACTATAATGTAAATAGCTCATTCTGTAAATAGTGAACCAATCTCATGCATGCCCCCTCTCCCATTATTTTATGTAAAGAACCGCATGTTAAACTGTAAACCACTTTGATTCTAAGAGAAGGCAGTATAGAAAAACCCACAAAATAAAATAATAAATACTTATTGTAATAAACAGTTGGAAATTAAGAGACTGGGCTGTCTCCTTGGATGTTAAACTCATTGAGTTAGCTGTTGACGAATGAACTGATACACCCCTTCTACAAAGCATCATAAGTGTAGCAAAGATAGCACACGAAAAATCAAAGCTAAACCGGAAGTATACCACTGGGGTAATCTCAGCACAGTTAGCATGGAAATGCATGCTAATTAGTTGCATATGAAATTACTTCTGTTGCAGCAAAGTATACTAAAGATTAGGACAGGGTTTTTTTTACTGAAGAGGTGAAGTAAAGTTCTATCTTCCCATTAACTTCAACAGAAGTTAAATCGGCAACACCCAGGTCCCATGACACCTCTATCCTGCGTGCCACTGGTCCAGGACCCCTACACAGGAAGATCAGAGAGCCCCCAAACTACTTTTTCTCACTTGTGGACTAGTAATAATTAACTGGTCCCAAAGTAGCATGGCCGCATCCCTCTTCCTCCTTTCTGCCACTCCCACTATATTTACATAGTATATGTGGCGGCAGAGTAGAGACCATTACAATCCCATCTAAGTCTGCCCAACACTGTGGCAAGATTAGGTGCCCCTGCTGCTTCATTGCAGGTCACCCCTCCCCATGCCTTTGTTTTAGTAGTATACCCACCATTCCAGTCAACAAGTTCAACAATCCTATTTGTTGAGACTATAAGAGAGAGTTCCTTTAACTTGATTTTATCCTGTTTGCTATAAAGGGGCTCGCCTATGTCTGCCCAATGCCATTTTGGAATTTTGGTCACGGTCTTTGCCCCACCCCGCTTCCATCGGGAGAGCTTCCCAAGCATCCGCAACCCCTTTTCAGTGAAAAGGTATTTCTTGACAATTGCCTTTCAGTTACCCCCGTTACAGCTTCTTGTGTATTCCCTCTAGTTTTATAGCTTCCCCATCTTTGAAAAAGGTTTGTTTTGTTCAGTGATAACCCTTTAAGAGCACTATAAATGTCTGTCATCATATCTCCCCTGTCCCCTCCTCTCCTCTAAGGGTATAAACTTTAGGTCCTCAAGTCGCTTCTCATACGTCTTTTGGCGCAGGGCTCCAAATCAGTTTGGTCACCTCCCTCTGAACCGGTTTCAAGTCATTTAATATCCTTTGTTAGATATGGTCCTCCCCCCCAAAACAAATCACAAAAAATTTATGGAAAATAGTGGCATTTTTGCAGAAGAGGATTGGCAGATGCCTCACCCGTCATCATGTAGGGGAGAAGCAGATGGTTTTGGGGAGGGGGGAGGTTCTTAGGCGCTTCTCTTTTGTGGAGGTCCTGGTTTAACGGTGGCTCTGAAGATTCACTTTTTTTTTTTCATCTGGCCTTCTCCACCTCTTCTCCATTATCTCCCCCTCCGCATTAGTTAGTTTCTTGGGAACCTTCCTTTATTCTTTTTGTCTAGACCCCTCTTGGTGTCCTGTTCTCTCTCCGTCTCTCTTCTCTCCTGTTTCTTTCAGCTGTCTTCTTTCTTTTCTTTAAAAATTTAATTGGCGTTCTTTTCCTTTCTGTCTTTGCAGCCGCATGTTTTTGTTATTTTTAGTGTAAACTGCTTTTATGCTCCGGCCCTAGTAGTATATCAAGCAATGCTACAAATAACTAAAGGTGCCCATGTCAAATTGTTACTCCCACATCTCTATAACATATTTGACTTCCATTGAAGTTATGGGAAATTATGGTGAATTAAAGTTTGTTTCATCTCAATGAAGTAAAAAAACTGCACGAAGAATAACACAGATGTTATTTCAGTGTAGTGTCAGGTATTATTGTGCACTACTTACGCTTGTCAACCAGAAAGAAATTTATAGTACAAAAACTTGGCACTAAACTATACGGTAAAGCACTTTGCTGAGGCTTGGCACGGAGTATTAGATCAAACTCTGTACTGGGTCCATTTTTAACTGTTTTCTGGAAGCCTAAGAGTATTATGCAGATGTCAAAGGGCACAAATGAAGGAACCATTATTTTTAAACAGGTTTTAAGGGCCATTGAACAGCCTCACTTTTGCATGACTCAGGGCTCATTCCTATGAAATCTCCTCTTTCAATCTTGGTAGGATTCAGGCCAACGTCTTTGCTCTGACGGTTTACCCAGGCAACTGTCGGTCGCTTCCGTGACTCAGCTACACAACTTCTTCTTTCTCCATTTTTGTTGTTGTGTGTTTCTTTTACATACCTCTACCCCACCCCAATATCACCCGGCCTTTCCATCTTTCAGTCTGAAGCAAGCAGTTGGACCTTGTGACTCAGATACTCGGTAACATAATCTTCTCCCGGGTCAAGAGGAGCCTTGAGTTTTCTAATCCAAACCCCACATTACACTTTATTGTAGTACGCAGGAGAATACAGGGTCGATATCTATATATCTGGCCCTGCGCAGTTGCCGAAAATAGCTCTTGATTTTTCCCTAACCAAAGGACAAAACACTCTATTCTTTAGCTTGAATTTTGCTCAGTTTGGGGCATTCGTTTTTCATAAAATCTGAAGAGTTTTTCCTCCTTTTATTGCAGACACAAATTTAGTATAAGGGAATGTTTGTGTCCTTTTTCCTCTGCAACTTTTGCTTTTGTCAGTTTTGATTGTCCCAAATGGCACTTTATTTTGTCCATAAGTACAAATTAATCAGCACTATATAGCAGTGATGTGTCCTTTGGTTGCAATATTGTATGTTTGTGGCATTGTTTGCCTTTTGTTTGTATCAAAAAGTACGAGCTCAAACACAAATTTTTTAAAAACCCATATCTGTGATTTTTTGAAAACAAATTGTTGGAGTGTCTGCTTTTTGACTTCTTAGAACTTTGTAAGATTGATGCAGACCTTGTTTTGTCTTCCTTTCTTCTCAAATTGTTGTATCAAAAGCAATTTAAGATATTGATGTTGCCCTTTAAGTCATTATTTCGAACTTAAATGGCAGGCGACATAATAAAATTGTGGTACTGTTTTTTCAAGACTTAAAATATGGCTTGATTCATTTCAGCTTGGCTTATTCTGCAGAATCCAGTGTAACTACTCAGAGGTTAAAAAAATGCACTCAGATAGTCAGCATTAATTTGACACACAGCTTTCTCTTCCTTTAGAGAGGCTAAGTTTAATGTGGAGGGTGGCGCGAATGTTGGTAGTCGCTAGCTACTCCCATTCGGTATGGAAGTTCTTTGCCATTTAGATCTAAAAAGCGGGAATGATTGAGCAACTTTCAGGAAGAACCCAAAATCAAATCGTTTGGTTTTAAGTTAGCTTTTGTATAGGGTAAGAGTGTGGGAGAGAACTGAAAGCAAAGTTAATTAAAGATAACTATGTATTTATTAATTTTTAGTCTATCTGTACTGCCTCAAGTTGGTTGGTGTTATATTTTTTTTGTGACATTGTCATTGTAAATCCTCTTTGCAATGGTTAGGAAAGACATAGAAATAAGAGATGCCATCCTGAATCATAACCAAGGGTCCATCAAGCCCAGTATCCTGTTTCCAGCATCAGCTAATCTAGGTCACCAGTACCTGTCCAAATTCCCAAAAAGGTAAACAGATTCTATGCTGCTAATCCCGGGATAAGCAGTGGATTTTTTCCTAGTCCTCTTTAATAATGGTTTATGGACTTTTTCCTCCAGGACCTTGTCCAAACCCAGCTACATTACTGGAAAGATACGCGGGCAGGGTCCCGGAGTACGCCAATAACCGGGTGATCGGCCCGGTCCCTGGGCCCTGCTTTCTGTCTGTGAAGGGGGGAAGTGAAGGGGCCGAAGGGAACGTGATGCGGCTGACGGCTGGCAGCGTCCATTTAAAATCATTGGCTTCGCAGATCGCGAGGTAGCGGAGCCAATTATAAGGAGCCCGGCTGTGCCCGAAGTTTTAAAAGAGAAGGGGTGCTGGTGGTTGCCCTTCTTTCCAGCGGGGGGTGCGGGCGGTCCGGCTTGGCTTACGGTGGTACGGTGTAGTCGAGCTTCGACTAGTCGGCGTTTGTTGGCGTTTCGGAGGAGATCGGGAGGCGTAGGAGTGGAGACCTCATTGGCGCGAGGTACTGCGTTTGGGAGTGGGAGTGGAGTTGGCGGCGGGAGGTGCTCAGGGTGCAGGGGGCCCTTATCTGGAGCACGAGTGCAGAGGGGAGAAGGGAACGTATCTGATGCAGTTGGTGTGGAGAGCTGGGGGCCCATAACGGCAAGTAATCTTTTTTTAAGCTGTTGCCGAAGCCAGGGGTTGTTTCATAAAAAAAAAACCAAAAAAAACCAAGGGGAGGTAAGTCTGAAAGCTTATTGCGGTTTATAAAAAGACAAAAAAAAAAAACCCAATAAGATTAGAGTAAAGAACTAAAAAATCCAGTAGTGTGTGGGTTTGTGGAGGGTAAAATATTTAGCCTCATGAAGTCAGGCAGATTACAGGCTGGTGAAGGGCTCTGGGAGGGGAGCGGGCCGGGGCAACGGTGACCCGGCAGAGTGAGGGGGGAGCGTGCGGAGGGCGGGGACGCACAGAGCCCTAAATGGGGGAAGGGATGATTGAGGAGGTTTCAGAGGGGGAGATCATAGTCGTGGTAGGCGTGGGCGCCAAGGGACACTTCGAGTAGGAGTTACCATGCACGGGCAAAAGGGCCTCATCGAGGTGCGGGGGCCTCCATCAGTGAAGACAAAGGGTGTACGGGGTCCCAAGGTTGCGGGGGCCAAGAAGTCGAGGGCAGCCGCAGAAATCTGTGGGTAGGGGGCCGGAAACAATTCGGAGGCAATAAATAAAAGCATATGCAACAACAAAACCAGAGTAGCGGGGAGCAGGAGCTGTTAGGGGTGGGGGAGAGGTGGACAGGGAAGGGGGGACAGAACAGGTGCAGTTGGAATGCCTGCATCAAGGGAGGTGGGGCAGTGGGGATCAAGGGATGGGGGCTATGGGCGGGGTTTGGCGGGACCACACCATTTGGCTGGTAGAAGCATGGCGTCCTCCATGGGCGGGCAGACAGGCCAAAGCGGCTATGGGGTCTGGGGTTGGCCATCCAATATGGTTGCACTGGTTTGGGGGCAGTCAAGGTTCCTCCAGAGCTGATGGTTGGAGGCGTTGGCACCCATGTTGGCCCCAGCTGTTCCCCCTCCTCCTTTTATTTCCTATTCTGTCCTCCAACAGGTTCCAGCGATGGCGTCACAGGCCATGGCACGAGAAACCAGGAGGATATGAAGGAGCAGGAGGACAGCTGCAAAGCTGGGCAAACGTGGAACCGGGAATTCTGCAATGCAACAGATGGTGTCAGGTGTGGTGTCCGTGTACGCCGAGAGGGAGGTTGGCGCCAGGCGGTGCAGGTATGAATGAGTCTCATCCCGGCGGATGTGAGTAAAAAAATCCGTTGCGCTGAAGTGCTTTGTGGCACTGCGGCAGGCGATGTCGGGGGGTGAGTTTACAGGAGCACTGGAGGAGGGTTGGGAGAAAAGGAAAGGAAAAAAAAAAAGGGATGTAAAAAACGGAGACATTCATTTAGTAGTGCTTCGCAGATCGAGCCTCATCGGCATCGTCCTCAGTCGTCCTTATGATTTGTTGTCGAATCGTCGGAAGATCGGTAGGCGTCCAATGAAGTAGCGGTAAGGGGGTTCAGGGAGGGGGCAAGCGGCGAGGAGCTTCCTACAGCGGTTGGCTATCTCGGAGTTATGGGAGGGAGTTCATAAGAAGTTGCATGCAAAGGAAGTTAAGAAGAGGTCGTTATATCAAATATTTTCTTTTCCGACTGTTAGAGGGCCGGAAGTGCGTTCGGGGGGAAAGTAGGAGGAAGCAGAAGGCGGACGAGAAGGTATCTGGGAGCGTTAAGAAAGTTTCTCGAAATTAGTTAGTTAAATGGACCCTGAGCATTTTTGAGTTTGCGAGTGTGTGGGACGACAAAAACGTGCATTAATCCGAGCAATACAAGATGCTGTTATCATATGCTGATTCAATTTTGGAATGCTTCCGCAGACGCACGAAGGGTGGTCATGGTTAAAACTATGACGAAAAAATTCAGGGACAGATGGAGAAGAATCAATTGATGTCGTGGGGCCATGGCAGGACATTAATTTGTGGTTGGGGGGGGGGGACCCAGATGTCGTGCCAAGGCGAGCGGGGTGTGGGAGGGGGTTGGGGAAAAAAGGCACAGCGGGGGTTACTGCGGGAGTGGGACGTTCCTTTCGCGGGGGAGGCGAGGAGGGAGCATCAGGCAGGCAGCGTGTGTAGTTTTGTAGGAAGGAAGGGAACAGGTGATGTAGTGATGGAGGTTTACAAGACCTCGTTGCCCTTTTCCAGACTGCAAATGTAGCCACGCTTGCTGGACATTGGTGGTGGAACCCATACCGCAATCAAACACATTAAAAAAAGGGGTGTCTTCTCAGGCTCCCGCGCCTGGCGGGCAAAGCAAGTGAGGCGTTATGTGTGGACTCGCCCCCACGAGCAGATTCAGGGTGGAGGGTGTTTAACCAGGTGGCTGGGCCAATACCCTAAGGCGAAGGGATAGAGAGGTTTTTGTATGCTGGTTTTAATTTGGGTTTTGTGACTTCCAGTTTGTGGGGCAGGTGGAAGGGACGGTGGGCGCGGAATTCGCTTTCCAGTTTTGCGGCGGCGCTTTGGCCGCACGGTGGTGCGGGAGCGTTGGGAAGGGGAGTCGTTGAAGCTAGGGCGAGTAGCGGGACCTGTTAGGATGCAGCCAGTCGCGAGGAATGGGTAGTCCTTCAAAAAAAAAAAATCTACGCGTTAGGAATAATACCTAAAAAAGAGCCTGGGTATTCCGGTTGATACATAATTTGTCTAGCCCAGATAGGCGAGTCAGTCAATGACTACATCCCGAGGGACTTGTTTGGTACCATACGATACGCGTTTCATTCGATTAAGGCGGGTGAGTTGGTGAGGGAAGCAGGTTCATAGCGGCTAAAATGGTGTAAAGTGGATATTGAATCGGAGTTCAGGGCCTGCTGCCCAGTGCACCCGTCCTCCTTCTCTACCTATTGGGTTTGCGATTTCGAAGAGCGGAACTCTTTATCTTTGATAAATGCATTGCCAATGGAGAGTGGGGGGGGGGGGGGGGGGGGGCGGGGGACATGGCTGTGCAGTGTCTTGTGCATACTTTGAGGACATTTCAGTAACATCCTTCCTGCAGTGGGGCAGTTAAGAGTCGCAAGGTGGGTAAAGTGAAAGTAGTTGCACTATTGGTGGAATGAGTTTGTTGTTTGGTTGGGTCGGCGCAAGCGGATTAATTTTTGTGTTTTGGAGAGTGCCGTGACTGTGACCTGGAAGGTGTTATAGTAGGGAAATGTTTAATCAAGGGCGCAGTGAATTAGGTAGTGACTGCTGTGCAAAAGATAAGACGTGAGGGAGGGGCCCGGCCACACGGATCAAGTTTATCGGAGTGGAGACTGGATTCCGAATTAATGGTTGGCGCGTCCTTCCTCAAGCCAAAGTTAGGCGATTACTACGCGTGTTAGGTGGCCAATGTAGGACATCATCAATAAATCTAACATGGAAGAGAGAATGAAAGCCTGGACTAGGATCGTTAATTTAAGATGTTCTTGTAGGGTGAGCACAATGGGAAGGATATTCCTGCGTCCCCAGCTGCATCTACGGTGGGGATGTGCGCAGGACCACATCATCATATTAGGGTCTCGAAGACGATTAGGGCCGATTTGAGGATCTGGAAGGTCGTTTTGGAGGAATTTAATGGGGACTCCCAGTCTTGATGGAGGCAGAGCTCAGTAGTGTGGGATGTGCAATTGTACACCAATGCAGCGCGGGGGCATAGGTTTGGGTATTTATGTATTCGGGGGGTTCCGTGGTGTGCGGAGACGATGGCTGCAAGCATGCACGAGTCGCGACTCACCAGCAATATAACGTTCTTAGAGCTGGTTTCCTATGTTAGTGGCGTTTTGGAGTTGTGGGCTGGAAAGACTGGGTAATAGAAGAGGGGTATGGTGGTTGTGATAACGAAGCGGTGGGTGGTCAGTGTGGTGAATCATTACACGCCACAGTGTGTCCAGATAGCGAACCTGATGAGGGAAGTGGTTTTAGCATGCTTACGTTTGAATGTGTCACTGAGGGCTAGACATATTACAGGGCACTCTAACGAGATTGCGGGATGCTCTTTCCCGTTTCAAGTGGGATCAATTTTGAAGACTGTCACCAGAAGCGGATGCGGAAGGAGGCGCGGTCCCGTGGAAGTTATGAAGTCTTGGCCACCCGGGATGAAGGAATTGTTGCGGAGTTCTGTTGCTGCTGGGACATGGGCAGCATATCTGCGAGGATGTAAAAAAGTGGTGGCCTTTCTGGAAAGCTGTGGGTGGCAGTACGGGGCGATATCCGCTCAGTTGATGGGCCAGTATGTAGTTTGGGCTAAAGCGAACGGATTGGCTCGATTTTCAGTGCGTAGCCACCTGGCGGGCTTTGAATTTTTTGCAAAAGCGGTTGGTTGGGACTTCCCTGTAGAGGGATTCCTAGCCCGCAAGCTGCTTCAAGGCCGAGTGGCACCTGCGCCTCGGATGAAGGCTCGGTATGCCGATCACACATGATTTGTTGGAGAGGTTATGCAAGTCTTTGCCTGCGGTGGCTTCGTCTCAGTATGAGGCCGTTCTATTTCAGGCAGTTTTTAGTCTCGCATTTTTTGGTGCCTTCAGGATGGGGGAACTGATGCCGAACTCGAGCAGGGCCGGAGCAGTCGGGATTGTGCAATGGCAGCATGTCTGCCTTGAGAGGGGACAGTTGAGAGTTTTATTGGCAAAACCTAAGACGGATCTACAAGGGAAGGGTTTGTGGGTGCGGCTGAGAGGGATTGGGCGATTGTCAACGTGCCCGGTAGCCACAATGTGAGAGTATTTACGAGTGCGCCCGGCAGTGGACGGAGGGTTATTCCTGCATGAGAATGAGCGGCTGCTAACGCGTTTTCAAGTATTGGCAGTGCTGAGGATGGCGCTGAGGTTCGTGGGCGAATGCCCGGAGCATTTTGCGGCACATTCTTTTCGCATAGGCGCGGCAACCAGTGCTGCTGTGGCAGGATTGTCGCAACAGGACATACAGAATATTGGGAGATGGCATTCTTGGGCTTTCCGGGGTTATGTTCGTTTATGACAGGTTGGGAGGGGGCACCTATTTCATGGATTGATTGTATTTTCTTTTGCAGATGAGGAAAGGAATGCTCAAAGTTGTTGGATGATTGGGCATTCCTTCGTTTTCTGGGCAGGTCGGCGAGCGGCAGTGAGACTGTTTGGGCCTAACCTGGGACTTGATCCAGCTCTGGTGTCGATTCTATGGCTGGGTGAGCGAGGGCTTGCGGTGGACTCAGCTCATGCCTTTGCTGTGGCACCACGAGCGAGTGAAGCACAAGCCGAAGTTTGTACTTTTGCATCTAGGTGGCAACGACCTGGCAGCGTGGAATGTAAGCAGCTCATCAGAGCAGTAAAGCGGGATTTGGCAAATTGTGCTGCGAATGTTCCCAGGGTGTAGGGTTAATATGGTCAAACATTATTCCAAGGCCTGCTTGCAAGGCCCAGCGGCGCTGGTCGCGGGGTCTCATAAAAATAAATTGACAAATAGGGCGATGGATAAGTGAGCAGGGTGGAATTCAAGTTTTACATCCTTGGGTGGAGGTTACTTGTGCCGGGTTGTACCGGTAGGATGGCGTACATTTATCCCCGGTGGGTTGTTTGATTTGCTTTTGAATGACTGGCAAGAGGCCTGGGAAGGGGTTAGCGCAGCGGGAGGCTGACTGGTCGCAGCTGGGAAGTAGGGGGGCGGCACACGGACATTAATGTCACCTGTGCCGGTGGCGGGATCCCGGAGGTCTCCGGGGTCCGAAGCCTTTAGGACATACTTGGGTGGGGGCGGGGTGCCCCTGACCCGGATAAGCCCTGGCTGGCCTTTGCTAGTCACATGGCGAGGTCGGGGAAAAGGCGGTAGGAAGTTGGCCGGTGGCAGGACACGGCCGAAGCGGAGGCAAGGTCACTTTGCTAATTGTATGGCTGGTGAGGCATTGCTCCGCTGTTAGGAGATTGTTAAGAGGATTATTCTGGTTTGTAATGTTCAGTTGTTTACAAATATAATAAAGCTGCGACCAGTTGGTTCTTCCCAGTAAGAAGTTCTATGTGTGATTTTTTAAGGAGAAGCAGAGGATGGGTGGTGAGGGGGGGGGGGAAAGGGAGTTGTGGATGGGCTGGAAGGGTAGGGCACCGGGTCCGATCTACCACGGTTATGGAAAGTACGCGGGCAGGGTCCCGGAGGACGCCGGTAACCGGGTGATCGGCCCGGTCCCGGGGCCCTGCTTCTGTCTTGGAGGGGGGAAGGGGAGCGGGCGAAGGGAACGTGATGCGGCTGACGCTGGCAGCGTCATTTTAAATCATTGGCTCCGCAGAGCGTGAGGAGCAGAGCCAATGAGAAGGAGCTGGCGTGCCCGAAGTTTTAAAAGAGAAGGGGGCTGGCGGTTTCCTTCTTTCCAGCAGCGGGTGTGCGGCGGTCCGGCTTCCCTCCCCCCTCCCTTTTATCTCTATATAGGGATATGGTGGTTTTGTAGGGGTTTCGCAGTTGGGGGGGCGAAAGGCGGGATCCCAGAGGTCTCCGGGGTCCGGAGCCTTTAGGACATACTTGGGCGGGGCGGGGTGCCCCCGACCCGGATAAGCCCTGGCTGGCCTTTGCTAGTCACATGGCGAGGTCGGGGAAAGGGCGGTAGGAAGTTGGCCGGTGGCAGGACACGGCCGAAGTGGAGGCAAGGTTGCTTTGCTAATTGTATGGCTGGTGAGGCATTGCTCCGCTGTTAGGAGATTGTTAAGAGGATTTTTCTGGTTTGTAATGTTCAATTGTTTACAGATATAATAAAGCTGCGACCAGTTGGTTCTTCCCAGTAAGAAGTTCTATGTGTGATTTTTTTAAGGAGAAGCAGAGGATGGGTGGTGAGGGGGGGGAAGGGGGTTGTGGATGGGCTGGAAGGGTAGGGCACCGGGTCCGATCTACCACGGTTACAGCTTTTACTACATCTCCTGTAACAATTCCAGAATTGCATTACATATTGAGTGAAAAAATATTTTCTCCTATTAGTCTTACATGAGCTATATTGTAGCTGCATTCAGTGTCCCCTAGTCTTTCTGATTTTTGAAGCGGTAAATAACCAGTCTGTTTACACTCCATTCAATATTTTTTAGACCTCTATCATATCTCCCCTCAGCCGTCTTTTTGCCAAGTTGAAGAGCCCTAACCTTTTAAACCTTTCCCCATAGGGGTATCCTTCCATACCCTTTATCATTTTGGTTGCTCTTCTCTGTACCTTGTCTAGTTCTGTTATATTCTTTTTTGAGATACGGCAGCCAGAATTGCACACAATATTCAAGGTGCGTTTGCATCATGGAACAATACAGAGGCATTATAGTATCCTGGTCATTTTCAATGTGGTGTTTGCCGTTTTTGTGCAGCCTCTATAATGGGCAATGAATGGCTGGACACTCACACTTCTTATGTATATCGATCTAAATGGAACATGACATGTCAATCCACTTATGTGGTCTATTTAATTATATGCCCGTCTTCTCTTTATTACATTGGCCGCATCATCAGATCCATGAAAGTTCGTTTGGGTGAGCATGCTTCTCGCCTCCATACTAAAACTCTAACGGCACCAATAATTGAACACTGTCTTCAACATAGACACAATTTTGATCAACTGCGTTGGCGTATAATGGACTTTGTTCCTGTAGACCCAAGAGGCGGCAACCGCATTCAGAGGTTGCAACGATTGGAGCAAAGATGGATTTTTATGTTAAATACTGTACATCCAGCCGGTTTAAATGCTCAGATGGAATGGCACACAATCATCTGATAATCTTCACTTTTGGCCTATTAGAACTATGGACAAAAATTATAGACCAATCAGCTTAGGGGGTTCCCTTGACAGTAGGGCAACTCCCTTTCTGATAGGCTGTTTTCTGGCTTTGAACCATTTTGATTGGTTTTAAGTTTAAGTTTCATCAGTATCTACGTCAGACGCTGATTCTCTATATTTTGGATGACTCTTTTTTTCTTTGGAACTATTGAAGCTTTGATGACTACCGGAATTTCACTAACCCGATGCAGGGTCGGCGTGTCGAGACCCGAAACATGGCACGTAGTTATTTTGAATTCTTGGCGGCTCGAAAGCTCGATGAAGAGCCTGGCAATAAGCTCGGCGAAAAAAAGCTAAGTGTTGATAAGTTGTTCACGCACTTATAGCCTTATTAAAAAGGAGAGCCCACAGCGAGAGGATGGATTTCATTCCACCCACTTTTGCGGGGCAGCTCCAACAAAAAGAGAAATTCACTAATTTTAAGTCAGAATTTATTCTTATGATTTTGTGTTATATTCTGACAGTGGGATCGTTTTTTTTGTTTCTGCTATCAAGCCAGGACTATCCATATGTTCATTAATTTTGTTGTTTATAATGGTTTCTACTATTTTGTCTGGTACAGACGTCAAGCTCACTGGTCTGTAGTTTCCCAGATCACCCCTGGAACCCTTTTTAAAATTGGCATTAAATTGGCCACTCTCCAATCCTCAGGTAATACAGATGATTTTAATGATATATCGTTCACAAATTACTAAGAATAGGTTGCAATCTCATTTCAGTTCTTTCAGCACTCTGGGATGTATGCCATCCATTCTAGGTGATTTATTGCTCTTTAATCAATCTTCCTGATTTATGGAGATTAGTTTGTTCCTCTGATATATCACCTTTTAAATATAATTTCTGGCATAGGTACGTTTTCCTATGTCGTCTTTAGTAAAAACAGAAGCAAAGAATTAATTCAGTATCTCCACTATGGCCTTGTCCTCTTAGTGCCCCTTTTACCCCTCTATCATCTAATGGTCCAACTGGCTCTCTCACAGGCATTTTGCTACGAATGTACATAAAAAAAATTTATTATGTGCTTTGTTTCCACAGCAAGTTTCTTTTCAAATTCTCTCTTTGCCTGCCTTATCAGTGCCTTGCATTTACCTTGCCAGTACTTATGATGTTTTCTGTTTTCATCATTCGGCTTTTTTTTTCCATTTTCTGAAGGATTAGTTGTAACAGCCTCTCTGACTTCACTTTTAAGCCATGCTGGCTGTTGGGCTTTTCTTCCAGCTTTCCTAAAGCATGGAATACATCTGGTCTGGGCTTCCAAGATAGTATTTTTAAATAATGCCCGGGCCTGATGTAAACTCTTCACCTTTTCAGTTGCTCCTTTTAGTTTTTTTCGTAACTGTTTTCCTCATTTTTTACATGGAATTTCCATCCATAGAGATTGTACAGTATACTTTGTTTCCTATTAAACCTTTATTCTGTTGGACTCAATGCCTTCTTTAACATATAGCGCCACTCCTCCACCTATGTGATCTACCCTATCATTGTGAAATAGTTTGTAGCCTGGTATCAAATACAGAACATACATTTATTAAATATACACACTGGAGCCAAGCTAACTACGTTAGGTAGTTACCTTTCTGATGTATCAGAGAGGGCGCTTCATTCTTCCCAGACTGGTGTATTTCAGAGATGGTTATAGCACTCCTGAATAGAACCCATCAATGTGCTTTTATTCTTTGTGGCACCGACATTATGGAATTCTCTTCTCTTAAGACTACAGAGTATGGGACCTTTAGGAAACAGGTAAGACCTAGATGTTTTGCCAGACTTATTGTTGGGGTGGTCTTGTGGTTTGGAAGTATTAGGCAGAGGAGTAAGATGGGAAGGAGGTAGTGAATAAGATTTATGAGGGATGGTTATGAGGAGGTTTTAGGGGAAGTGGAGTTTTGAGATTGTATTGGGTCATGTTTCGTGATATATTACGAATGTCTTGGGGGGGCTTATATTATATGCTATTTTTATATTGTACGATGCTCTGAGATATTTGGAAAAAGAGCATTTGGTAAATATAATGAGATAAATAAATCTATAAAATAATATCATTTATCTTCTGACTTACCAGCAGGATAAATCATGAAACCACTCTTCTGGTCATGTTGACATCCTTGAATAAAAAGACAAAAAAGGAAAATAAGTCTTTAGTGAACTAACTTAATACATTTTTGGTTAAAACCATTGTCTTCAAGTCAGGACACGACTATCACACCCTGACATTCTTGAAGGCATTAGCTTCCTTTCTTTAGAGGGGAAGCATGGGAAAAAAGCTGTTTTTTATGTCCCTGATAACAAATTATACATTATAACTTTTATGGGGGGGTGGGGGGGGGAGTTTAAAGGTCCTATAAAAATAGTATTATTAATAAATCTGCATCTATCAGCGCCAGACCTCAGAAACAGGTGTTGGCTTCAAATGGAGCATTCAAAGGTCTAATTAGTGGCTTGAATATGTCAAACTCTCTTTTTTTATTGTTTCCCATTAATACAGTTTTCCTGGTTGACATCTGTTGGTTGTTTTTCTCTAAAAGAAGCTGATTCTGGACCGTAACTTGATTGAATACAACGTGTGTCTGTGGGTTGCTAGTTATAATCAGTGTGCGTGTGTGCTTTGGGGACGTGCTGTCTCATTAGGCTTGTTTTTCTATTCCAAAAACTCCTTTTCTCCTCTCCTCCCCCTCCCCCGTTCCCATTGCTGGAACACCCTCCATCATCATGGGAAAGTTTTATATTCGCTTAAATCTCTCATAGCTGGGTATCACAGCTCAGGCCGACGTCCCTGAGGAAAGTGGAAGGGACTGCACATAGCAGGGATAATTCCATGAAGAGGGCACCCAAGGTAGGCGCCAGCCATGTGCATAAGTCAGAGTATTCTAGTGACTTAGGTGCGCACCTTGGTCGGTGGTTGTTCTGTAAGTATGCACGCACCTGCGAGGTGGGCATGCACAGAGGTGGTACTGGGGTGGAGCACGGGAATACAGGTGAGGGTTATAGAATACTATAACCTATGACTTGCTCTCCAGAATCTAGCTACAGGTATCTATACCTGTCATGGGGATCTCATCTGAAACCAGGTATCTGGACATCACCCTAGTTACCCAGGCAATAGATTTAAAGAAAGAGATACCCACGTGCATAAATAAAGTTCTTATGTTTTAGATCATTTGATGGTGTTTGGGCTGAATTGGCTTATTCCTAAATAAATGATCAATGTTTTATAGTTCAGATGTTTCAGAATACTGCAGCCAGAATCATAACCGGCTCTTCTAGATATGATCGTATGGCGCCCATGTTAAAATCCCTCCACTGGCTTCCCATATCGCAAAGAATTCTGTACAAGGTAGTCATTACAATCTTCAAACTCTTACAGAACCAAATCCCAACCACACTATGAGACTTAATGAGCAAAGTTCCAGACTCGAGATCACGAAGAAGCACCAAGCAGAATCTCCTTCATATCCTGGCTATCAAACCAAAAGCACTCGGCTAACATGCAGCAGAGCCTTCTCCCTCTTTGCCCCAGCATCTGGAACTCACTCCTTGAGCACATGAGCTATGAAAAAAAACTAAAAAACACACATTCATCGATTCATTTGGGTCGGGCAGTGGCAGGTAATCCCTCCCTTCCTCCTGTTTAATACAGTACAGCTTTTAGCCCTGTAACTACTAGTGCCACCCCTCCTTAGTTCCTGTTTTTCGTTTATCATTGTTGCTCCGTCTTGGGTTGGTCTCCTGTGGTCCTCTTGGCTTAGTCTGATTTCTAAGAAGAGTCCAGGAACCACCCTTTATGGTCTTCCATAGCAGGGAGGTCTATCTCTGGGGCTCTCCTGTATGTTAGGATGAGGGATCCGATAGTCCCAAAGTCCATGTTTGGTGGGATCCCTTCCAATGCTGGGGTCTGCCTAAACTCCTCTTCTGAGCAACTGTCCCCTCACCAGGGTCCATTGTATCAACACACAATGTGAATACTATGCAAATTAGGTCAGAAATATGCAAATGACATCTTTCCAACATCCTTCAGTTTATACAAACATACATGTTCAATATCACAATAAATTCCCTCCTTGTAAGTCTCTGATTCAGCCAGGGTGCGTCCCAAGTGTGGAATTACCCGGACACCCCACCACCTCCCACGTAGCTGCTTGTTGCTACTACCACCAAAGTCTGGCGGGTTATCCATCAGCTGAATGTCCATGGGGGTCTCTTCAGGGACTAGCTGTTGCTAATTTTCCAGCTTCATCTCCTCCTCCTGCTGGGGGTGCCCTCAATAGACTCCCTTGGGGAGGATCTCCATAGGGGTCTGGGCAAGTCCCTCGGCTCCCTCTCATCCCAGGTGTTCTTAGGGAGCCGGGCCCTATGTCTCCTGACCGAGGAGGGAGGAGGGGTTCAGGGCCCTCCTAGATAGGTCCATACATCCAGAGCAGGGACTGGCCAGGGCCCCCCGGGACTCCGGCAATGGTGGGACGTACACCCCGTCACAAGTATGTTACCATATAATTACTGAGATGTAATTCCTGAGCGGTCCTCCAGTTTAGTCCTCCACATCCGGGTAGTGCACCTCTTCCTGCAGCATGGAGACTGGACCAATCAGAATCTTCAATACCTCAGGGTATATGCTGCTGGAGCTCCCATCAGCCCCCAGTGTGTCCAGTCTCCAGCAGCAGGAAGACGTGTGAGCCTACCTGGCTCACTTAAGGAATCCATAGCAACACTAGTCAGTTAGTTAGCCCTTTGTTTTGGGGGATTATTTTCATTGTGCATTTACCTTTTTATTTCGTGTAGCCTGTCCCTTTAAAAAAAAAAAAAAAAAAAGGTACGGAGTCTGAGGAGCCGAGCCGTCACTGCCCTTCCCTCTCCTTTGCCTGGGGCACTAATTTCGGCAGTGTTAGATCGCTCCCCCTGGACTGTACGGGGGAGAGATCTCTTCTCCTGGCAGCAACTCTTCTGGTGTAAAGAGCTTGCTCCGGAGTGTGCAGCACAGCTCGGCGAGGTGCCCGGCTCACCGGTTTGTTCTTAGGGCAGCCGAGTCTCAGCTACTCTCCGCTCTCGAATCAGGCAGTTTTTGATGCCTTTTTCATTTTCTCTCAGCTGCGGTAAGTGCGATAATCCTTTGGTTTGTTATCGCCGGTTTCCTGCACTCCGTTTAATTTTATTTTCTTTCTTTCTGTTTTTTCGCACCTTTTCTCACCGTGCCGGTGGCCATTTTCTGCCCTCTTTTTTTTCTGCGGGCTGCTCCAGCTTCTTCGGGGTTTTGAAGCTAGAGTCCTTAGTGTTTTGGAACAGCTCCATTTTTTTTTTGATTTCTTTGTCCTGTTCAATTAAATAGTTAATAAAAAAAAAAAAAAAAAAGGGGCGTCTTAATTGTTGGGTTTTCTACTTCTCCATGCTATCCTTCCCCTCCTTAGAATTAAGCCACTTTCTCTATTGATGTCGGGGAGACCTCAGTGCGTGGTCTGTGGATCGCGCAGAGGCACTGTGTCAGACTCAGGAATTTGCAGAGGCTGCGCTGCAGTGTCTGCTGATATGGAGCAGCAGATAGAAGGCAGATCCGTGGCAGATCCCGTGGACCCTTCCCTGCCTCCTGAGGGGGATTCTTCGCTTCCTTCCCTCACTCCACAGGCGCAAGCTCTTTCTAAGGCCCTGGGCTCTGGGCTGCCGGTCCCAGAGACAGAGTCTTCCTTGACAGATTTCTCCCCAGACTTCGTCCTCCTTATGCATCAGGCTTTCAAATTAGGACGTTTAGGTAGATTGCCAGACGTTTTCGTGGTGCCACCACCTTTGCCGCCTCTTAAAGCGGATGGGGCCGGTTGGATCTTGCCGACGCCGGCTAAAAGGATTCGGTCCTCGGACTTGGAACAGGAAGATTTGGAGTGGCAAGAAATGGAGTCGGAGGATGTGTTTGATGATCTTGAGGAAGGGGAAATCCCTGAACCCGAAGATCAGGCAAGGATTATCAGAGTTTTTCATAAGGAGGAGCTGGTTCCCCTTATCACGGAAGCCCTTCAGATGCTCAACCTCGCAACAGCGCGCCCGGTTGAGGAAGAGGGGTTAGAGGATCCCCTCATCCAAGCGGTCCGGGATTCTCAGGTAGTGTTCCCGGTGCATAGGGTTGTAGATCAGATGATTCAAGTGGAGTGGGATCAGCCTGAAGCAGGTCTGAAGGGTATTCGAACAATGCATCGCCTCTATCCCTTAGCTGATAAGGATAAGGAAAAATTCAAGTCACCTCGAGTGGATGCGGCTGTATCGGCAGTGACCAAGAAAACCACGATTCCAGTCGAAGGCAGTGCCGCCTTGAAAGACACTCAGGACAGGAAGGTGGATGGCTTGTTGAAGCAGGCCTTTGAGACCAATGCTTTGTCATTGCAGGTCTCTATTTGTGGGGCCTGGGTGGCTAGAGCCTGCTTGAGATGGGTTCAGCATCTGCGTCAGGATTCCCGCTTAGGCCAGCAGGGGTTGCTCGAGGTGACGTGGTTGGAGTCTGGTTCCGCTTATTTGGCAGACGTTCATTATGATTTGATCAGAACATTAGCAAATAGTATGGCTTCCTTAGTGGCGGCGCGCAGATCCATCTGGTTGCGTAATTGGGCGGCTGACGGGTCTTCAAAGTCTCGGCTCAGTAAACTCCTGTTTAAAGGCAGATTGTTGTTCGGGGAGGATCTCGACAAGTTGGTAAAGGACCTTGGGGAGTCCAAAGGCGGGAGGCTGCCGGAGGATAGACCTAAGTTAGGTAAAGGTCTGCCAGCTTCTCGAGGTCAGTTTAGGGACTTCCGGAGATTTCGTTCCTCCCGCCTTTGGGGTTCCCAGCGGGGCAGATTTGCATCCAAGACTCCGAATTTTCGAGGTTTTCGGGGAGCGGGCAGAGGTTTCTCGGTTGCGTCCTCTTCCTTGGCCTCTTCCTTTGGTCGTAAGCCGCAATGAAGCGAGGGGGACCCAGGAGGGAAGCCCCGTTATTGGAGGGCGGCTTCGGAGTTTTCTTCCTTCTTGGGTCCAAATAACATCAGATCAGTGGGTGCACGAGATAATCAGGGAAGGCTATGCGCTGGAGTTTGCTTCCCCTCTCTGGGACTCCTTCGTGCTGTCTCCCAGCAAGGGACGGCAGAAGGAGTCGGCGATTCGTTCAACGTTGGATCAGCTGGTGCAGTTGGGGGCGGTAACTCCCGTTCCGGAGTCCGAGTGCGGAGAGGGACGTTACTCCATTTATTTCGTGGTGCCAAAGAAAGACGGATCACTCCGTCCTATCTTAGACCTCAAAGGCGTGAATTGTTGTCTCCGGGTGCCTCATTTTCACATGGAAACCTTAAAATCAGTCATTGTGGCGGTTCGCCTAGGAGAGTTTTTGACATCGCTGGACCTCTCGGAAGCCTATCTACATATTCCGATCAGGCCGGTTCATCAGAAGTTTCTGCGCTTCGCCTTTCCGTGGGGCCACTTCCAGTTTCAGGCGCTGCCCTTTGGGCTGGCTACCGCTCCCCGCACCTTCACCAAGGTCATGGTGGTGGTGGCAGCGGCCTTGCGGAAAGAGGGTATTTTGGTTCACCCTTATCTCGACGACTGGTTGTTTCGGGCAAAGTCAGAGGCAGAGAGCTTGGAGGCCACAGAGTCGTTCGTCTGCTTCAGGATCTCGGTTGGGTAGTCAATGTAAAGAAGAGTCACTTGGTCCCTAAGCAGTCCCTCGAATACCTTGGGGTCATTTTCGACACAGCGAGAGGCTTGGTGATGTTACCGGCTCGCCGTGCCCAAGCCTTGCGCCGTCTGGTGCGCACGTTTTTGGGGATTCCCGTGCCTTCCGCGTGGTGGTACCTGCGGCTTCTGGGAACAATGGCGGCGACTCTGGAGGTGGTTCCTTGGGCCAGATTTCATATGCGTCCGCTCCAGAGAGCACTCTTATGTCGGTGGTCGAACCAGTCCGATTCCTTGAACCGCCGGTTGCCCTGTCAGAGACACGTCCGGATATCGTTACAGTGGTGGCTCCGCTCGAAGTCCCTGAGAGCGGGAATGCCGTTGGAGCAACCGGTGTGGCTTCCGTTGATAACGGATGTGAGTCTGGCGGGCTGGGGGGCCCACTGCCAGGACCATTTTGCACAGGGGACGAGATCAGCCAGGGAGTCCCGGTGGTCGATCAATCGTCTCGAGCTCCGAGCGGTACGGCTAGCACTGATGGCCTTCGAAGCGTCCGTTGTAGGAAAAGCAGTACGAATCCTGTCGGACAACTCAGCTACGGTGGTGTATATCAACCGACAAGGCGGCACAGGAAGCTTGGCCATGGAAGAGGAGGCGGAGGTGCTCTTCGTCTGGGTGGAAGTTCACCTTCTAGCTATTTCAGCAGCGCATATCGCCGGAAAAGACAATGTGATGGCGGACTTTCTCAGCAGGGTGCAGGTAGACTCCGGAGAGTGGGAACTGCACCCACAAGTTTTTGTGCAAATAGTTCGCTGATTCGGGCCGCCGATCATGGACCTCATGGCGACTTTCCAGTCGGCAAAGACTGGTCGGTTTTTCAGCAGGAGGAGAGAGCGAATGTCCGAAGGGATCGACGCTATCATCCAACCGTGGCCCAACTCCGGACTTCTGTATGTCTTTCCTCCGTGGGCGCTGATCAGGAGAGTAGTTCAGCGCATCGAGGCGCACCGCGGAAAGGTCCTGCTAGTGGCTCCAGACTGGCCCCGGCGGCCTTGGTACGTGGATCTAGTCCGACTTCTCGACGGTGTCCCTCTCCTTGTGGATCTGCTGGTGCAGGGACCCCTGCGCATGCCTCAAGTGGATCGATTCTCGCTTACGGTATGGCCCTTGAAAGGGCTAGGCTGAGAGAGAAAGGTTATTCGCCGGCGGTCATTGCCACTCTCCTTCGAGCTCGAAAGTCTTCTACCTCGCTGACGTATGTCCGAGTTTGGTGCATTTTTGAAGATTGGTGTTCCAGAAATCAAGTTCGGGCTTCGACAGCGTCGGTCGCGGTCATTCTCAGTTTTTTGCAGGACGGTTTTGACAAGGGATTGGCGGCCAGCTCCCTGAAAGTACAGCTGGCGGCTCTCGCCTGTTGTAGGGGGAAGGTTCAGGATATTCCTCTTGGAGCTCACCCGGATGTAAAGCAGTTTTTCGGCTGTGGCCGTTGCGTAGGGTGTCCATTCCCTCGTGGGATTTGAATCTGGTTTTGCAGGCACTAGTGCAGAAACCTTTTGAGCCTCTTCGTCAAGCTTCAGTTAAGGATTTAACTTTGAAGACGGTGTTTTTGGTAGCTATTTGTTTGGCGAGGCGAATTTCGGAGCTGCAGGCTTTGTCTTGTAGGCCGCCGTTCCTCTCCTTTTCTCGTGATAAAGTCGTTTTGCAGCCGGTTCCTTCCTTTCTGCCTAAAGTGGTGTCTCCTTTTCATGTGAATCAATCTGCATTCTGCCAGCGTTTCCCTCGGACTCAGCAAAGGTATCCAACGACGGTTTGTGTCGGCTCGATGTCCGTCAAGTGTTGCGTCAGTATCTGAAGGTGTCCGAAACGTTTCGGAAGTCGGATCGCCTCTTTGTGCTTTTCGGGGGAGTTCGAAAGGGGGAAGCGGCGGCGAAGTCTTCTATTTCTAGATGGATTAAGGAAGCTATTGCGTCAGCGTATATCTTGCACGGCCGTTCGGTTCCGTTAGGGTTAAGAGCCCACTCTACTAGGGCGCAAGCGGCGTCGTGGGCGGAGCATAGCCTTGTGCCACCAGTGGAGATTTGCAGGGCGGCTACTTGGTCGTCTCTTCATGCTTTCAGTAGACATTATCGGTTGGATATTGCAGCGTCTCAGGATCCTTGTTTTGGTTCGGCGGTGTTGCGTGCCGGTTGGCAAGGTCCCCCCCGTTGATAACTGCTCTGTTACATCCCGGATGTGGAGGACTAAACTGGAGGACCGCTCAGGAAATGGAAATTACACATACCTGGTAATTGTAGTTCCTGGAGGGTCCAGTTTAGTCCTCCGTCCCACCCAAGAGACGTCTTTATATAATTCCTTTACGGCGTGCTAACACCGGAGTGCGGGGAGTCGCGTAAGTGCAATTTTTTTCGGTTCCTCGTGGTTGGCTTCTTTTGTTGGCTGACAGCTCAGTGTGCCTTCTGCTTTTGGTAAAGGGGGCAGAAGCAAGGTGCCCGGTTCTGGCTCTCTCGTTTGGGGAGGGAGTCCACTTATAGTTAGGGGGGGTACAGCTAGTTATAGTTTACTGTTTTTCAATCATGTGTTGCTTCTTTGAGTCTGCTTTTGTTAATAGTTCACTGGGGGCTGATGGGAGCTCCAGCAGCATATACCCTGAGGTATTGAAGATTCTGATTGGTCCAGTCTCCATGCTGCAGGAAGAGGTGCACTACCCGGATGTGGAGGACTAAACTGGACCCTCCAGGAACTACAATTACCAGGTACGTGTAATTTCCATTTATTATGGTTCATTGTTAACCATAAACTGCTTTGACTGTATGATAAAGCGGGATATAAAACTGGTTAAATAAATAAGTAGTTATATTTTCTTTTCTCACACTTACTGCTATTTACTAGGGTGGATGTACTATGGGATTTCCCCACAGAAAAGATGTTATCTGCTTTTTCAATCATTTTGGTAAGTGGGCCTCTTCTCCCCCCTCATATACTTTCTATGATGTTTCATTGCTTTCTTTCTATGGCAGCATTCACAGATGGAAAATCTACATAAGATGTGTCATTCTGGGTCAGATCAAAGGTCCATTCAGCACAGCATTCTGTCTCAAACAATGACCAATTAATATCACAAGCATCTTGTTGCTCATTCCCAGAGAGCTAGAGTGCAAGAGTAGTCTAATGCTTAGAGCCAAGGAAGCCAGGGTTCAAATTCCACCATTGCTCCTTAGGATCTTGGGCAGGTCACTTAACACCCTCCCTTGCTTTAGGTGCAAACTTAGATGTTAAGCCCTCTGTGGACAGAAAAATACCTATCCTAACTGAATGTAACTTGCCTTGAAATACTACTGAAAAAGCATAAGCTAAATCCAGTGATTTATGGATTTTTCCCCCAGAACCTTATCAAAATGCTTTTTAAACCCAGCTATGCTATCTGCTCTGAGCACATATTTTGGCAAAAGTCCCACTTCTTAATTGTGCACCGAGTGAATAAAATGATTTATTGTGGTATCGGTTTATTTTTTCTTTTTTTGTTTGGCTTTTTTGTTTGGGTTTTTTTGCCAGATATAAGGAGTTTTTGATTCTGATTTGATAGTTATTGGGCTCCTTGTGAAGACTGAAAGTGGGAATCTCCCCACCATTCTCTTCAATTAAAACAAGTCAAAAATTTGTTTGTTTCTTCTGCGATGAGTTTGCTTTCAGAGTGTCCCTGATAGCCCTTGGTCATCTGCTGGTCCAGTTCACTTCCTTATAGTCTACTTACTTTGAATATCCTTGAAAAGGTTTGTCATGAATTTTGTCTCTATAGCAAGCTTCTTTTCAAATTCTCTTTTGGCTTGCTTTAGTAATGATTTGCATCTAGGGAGTTATTTTAAAAGCCTTATATGCAGGTTGCACATCTATAATAAGGAATATACATGTATAAATCAAATCACTGTACATGGCCTTTTGAAAGGGTCCAATTTACATGTGAATGTCCTTAGTACATGGACGTTTTGAGGGGGTGTAGCCTGGGTGGGATAAAAGTCTACATGTGTATTCTCCATTTCATAAAGGGAGTGCACGAGTGAGTCCCAAAATTCTCCATGTTGGGATTTTCACCTACTCCCTGGCATGTGCAGGTTTTCAGTGTGTGTGTTTTGACTAGCTCATTACAACAGGGATTAAGAGGGTTATTCTGCTTAATTTCATCTAATTTATTTCTCCTTCCAAACTAAAATGAGTTAAAGATAGAGCCCTCTGTATTTAACTAGCAGCATCTATATGTCAGAGTTTGCAAAATGACTCAGACACATACATGTATGTATGTGCAAGTTGTTACTCTAAATGCCAACGCTTAATATAAGTTGCTGGGTTTCCTCTTGATTTTTCCCATATGTAAATTTGTAAAGTGGCTCCTCCTGCTGCATTTGAATATAAATCCACGTGCATTCTTACCCTGCCTTCTATGTATTTTAGAAACCACTCCATATTTAGCAAAATATGAATATTGTAGAAACTCCATTCTTGTAAAAAGAGAATGTAAATGTAAATTCTACATCGACAATAGACTGGAGTTTCTACAATATTCAGATCTATGAGCTATGAGGCATTAGTGATGCCCGATATTGGAGATATTTGAAGAAAAATTGTGGCGAATTGTACTTGGAGATCTTTATGAGAACTATATTATTGGAATCCCTGATGAAGCCGAATAAGGTGAAACAGAAGCTTTTGTTGGGCATTTGAAGCAGGTATTAGAAGATCTTTTGTGATAATGGAGATATTCGCGACTTCTTTGGCGGCATACAGCCGAGTGAAGAACTGATGTTGAATTGTCGATGTAGAATGGAGTTTCTACAATATTCAGATAAGTGGATTTATGCTATTAGACTGGTGTATACTATTGTTGTGTTGAAGAGTATTTTGATTCTCTTTTTCAGGAGGTAATTGAGCTTGGGCTTTAAGTTAAAAATAGATAACAACATATAAAATACTTTTTAAATTTTGAGAAACCCCTAAAAGTACTTTTTCGGGTGTAGGTAATTTGATTGGATTTGGATTTAAATTTTTGAAAATTTGAATTAAAATGTGGAAAGGTTTTGACCCCTGATGTGAAGTCTGCCATTCGATCCTATGGTGATTCATTTCGGCACATGTAGGGGAAAGGCTATCCTGAGGTCATATATACCTTATATAGTTGTATGATAGTTATTTGGTAGATCAATTAGAGAGATTTGTAATCTTGAAAATTGGTGTTTCTAAGGGTATCTATATATAGTTTTAAACAGTACCCATACACTGTCCAAACTTCTAAATTTTTCAAACACTCTTTTTAGTTTTTCCTAATTTCCTAAATTTTATCTTAGTCTCCTTTTTAAAGTTCATTATAGTAACTGCCATTAATGTTCTCCTTCCAATGGAAAATTGAAAACAGTGTTTTAATGCTCTATGTATATTGGAGTGGAGGAGTAGCCTAGTGGTTAGAGCAGTGGGCTGGAACTAGGGGCACTAAGTTTGAATCTCATTGATACTCCTTGTGGCCTTGGGCAAGCTACTTAACCCTCAATTACCTCAGGTACAAATTTAGATTGTAAGCTTTCCAGGAATAGGGAAATACCTGAATGTAACTTGCTTTGAACTACTACTGGAAAGGCATGAGCTAAATCCAAAATAATAATCAATTATATAGAGAATACAATGAAAATTTTAACAGAAGGCTTACTGTATGGGAGGGAGACATGTGGACCACTTACCAAAATAATAGAAAAAGTCGCATTTAAAGGGGCTTCCCATTGCAATAAAAATTAGGGGTTATATAGACCATGTTTATTGGCACCACTGTTGAAATGTATAGTGTAACTTTAAGGACAGTACGAACTGAGCTGCCTTGCTAAGTAAAATCGACCTACTGAGTGGAGATCTATAGAAGAGTGTCTTTATAGCAACAAGTGAAACTGTTATCTGTACAAACAAATGGCTAATACAAAACCTTTGCAATAAAATGATAGAAGAGAGCATTCCTGCTTATGAGATGAGGGAACGGGGAGAGTGCAGAGCACAAACTGTGAGAGTCACAATGTCCATGTAAAAAAAACCCAAACCCCCTCCCCACAAACCTGTGAATGAGGCCTGTGCCTGCCTGTCCTTATAAGCTGCAGCCATCAGTCACAGTGCAAAACATCAGAAAAATTGATAAAGTAACTGGGTTGCCATGTTAGCCCACCTAAATGTACAGAAATAAAGATTAACAAATGCAAGCAAAAAATATAAGATGATACTTTTTTACAGGACTAACTTAACAGATTTTTTGTTGCCCCTTCCTCAAGGAAGGACTACAAAAGGGGACTGCTACTTCTGGAGAGAGTTCTACAATTGTAAGAATTTACTTCTGAGAAGTTTCTAAATCTTGGGGAAAAAGGAATTCTTTAGATTAAAGTTGATTAATCTGTGAACCCAGTGTATTTGTTATCAGTCAGGGCCTAGCAGCAAAGAGCTTTCAGTTTAAATTTAAAACACAGCAGAGTTTTCTGGTTAAATTTAGACCCCAAGACTCCCTCTATCCAAGCAAGGGCTGTGAGACTCTCCCTGGAAATTGGTCACAGATTACACAGGTACACTAAAAAAAATTTTTTTTAAACTGCCTCTAATGTTTCGATTGATTTTTACGTTTTTTGGTGCGCTGAATCCAAATCTGGTAACCAATTTGCTCCATCACGTACAGATTTTTTGCTACATTGGGTTAGCAGTTTGAGGTGAATGTTTCAGATTGAGTGCGATCGAGATAAAAGTTTCTTGGATGAATTCTTTATACTAATTGTTTAGTAGTTATTCAAATAAGAATAAAGAAAATTGTAACAAGGCAGCACATAAGAATAGAGTAATGTCAACAAAACACACTGTGATGGTAGCAAAATTGTCCTGCACTTAAAACAGCCACATACATGTGCACAAACATTGAGCATATAAGAGCGAGGTTTGACACAAAGCAAAGCAAAGAAATGTGCAAAAAATGTTGTACAGGTATGTATGTAAGAATAGAAAACGCAAACCGCACCATTGCAATACATGAAGACAAACACCCGATGGTGTGAAAATAAAATTCTAATAAATGAGATCCGACACTGTGGTAATAACTAGCAAATTTTTATTTCAAAGTTTAGTAAAAACACGATATTTGTCAACACAGTTTAGATTTTAAAGTCATTCTTGGGTCAATCAATCTCCTGGTGGGCCCGTTTCTTCTTCCCCCGAATGCTTCTCTTGGTGCGCTGCTTGGCGTATTTTTCATCTGGGGTTTCCCGCAACAGCAACCAGCAGAAATCAGCCATCATAGTGGTGTTCCATCTTCCTTGGTACCTTCTCTCTGCGTCCTTGATGTCCTGGTGAAACCTTTCACCTTGTTCTTCACTGTACGCCCCCAAGTGTTCGGGAAAGTAGTTCACATGGGAGTGCAAGAAATGGACTTTCAGGCTCATGTTACAGCCTTGTTCTTTGAAGGCATTGAGCATCCTGGCAACAATATCCTTATAGTTCTCATCCTGCCTGTTCCCCAAGAATTTGAGAACAACATCCTTGAAGGAATCCCAGGCTTCTTTTTCCTTCTCAGACATCGTTTCAGCGAATGCTCCATCTGAAATGAGTTTCCTTATATCAGGGCTAACAAACACTCCTTCCTTTAGCTTTGCTTCAGAAAGTCGGGGGAACTTTGAGCAAAGGTACCGAAAGCACTCATCATCTTTTGGAAGGGACTTGATGAATTGCTTAATGAGACCCAACTTAATGTGGAGAGGTGGGTAATAGAATTTTATCACGAGGTACCAAGCTCTCATGAAGAACATTTTTCTCACCGGGTCTCAAATACTCCCGAATTGGCCAGTCTTTTTTCCCCCAGTGTAGGTCGCGGGCCCGGCTATCCCACAAGCAAAGGAAGCAGGGATATTTGGTGAAACCGGATTGCTGCCCTAATAGCATGGATAGAATTTTAAAGTCTCCACAAATCATCCACTTATGCTCATCATAACGAATCTTCTGAAGAATCAGGGCCAAATTCTCGTATTTTTCTTGGAGAATAACAGAGTGAGCAATAGGAACTGAAGCGAATGTGTTGCCATTATGAAGAACACCTTTTATGCTGTCTTTTGACGAATCAATGAACAGCCGCCATTCAGCAGGATCATACTTGAGTTTAAACTTTTCCATCACTCCGTATATATCGTTGCAAAATACCAAATCTTCCTCTTTGCTGAAATACTTCAAAAATTGTGTCTCGCGGTTGCGCGGTACCAATAAAAAGTTGTTCCTGGTGACAATAGATTTTTTCTGTTTAAGCCGAGAACCTAGCAGTTGGGCAGCATCTTTTGGGAGTCCTAAATCCCGGACTAAATCATTCAATTCAGCTTGAGAGAAAAGTTCAGGTTTCGGATCTGGTTCAGTTTCAAACTCGGAAGTACTGGACTCATCGGGAAAAGCCATCTGATGAATCTCATCATGATCAGAACCGTCCACACAAATATGATCCAAAGATTTTGGTGGTTCAGGCACAGGTACTTCGTTGCTATGAGGCATAGGCCTAATTGCTGAGGGAAGGTTGGGGTAACTTATTACGTTCTTATTTTTTAAGTTGTATCCCTTCACAATGCAAGAGCAAAAATAGCAGTCACTGCTGTGGTCTCTTTGTTCACGCCACATCATAGGTATTCCGAAACGAAATGCTTGTTTTTACCTTTCATCCATAAGCGTAGATCTTCCTCACATGTCTTGCACACTTTGTGAGGAGCCCACGGTTTGTCTCGATCGCCTAACTTCAAACCGAAATAGGCGAAATATACTTTTTTAATAAATGCAGAAATGTTCCTCTGCCGCTTTTTCACGGTATATTCCCCACAAATAAAACAAAAACTGTCCGGAGAGTTGACGCAACCTCTGGCTCTGTGAGCCATCACAAATACACAGCACTGCAAACTACAACTGTAGTGAACCACTTCGGAAATAAAGCTGGATTACGACTGAGCAAACAAAAGTAATAATGAACTTGCAAGAAACTGAAATTTGACAGGAACGTTCATGTCGCAACCACCGTGTTTGAGCGAGCGAACGAGGCGAGGCGAACAGGAAAGAACATGCGCCAGCGCGAGTACTGGATTTAGCCCCCCGCCTCCCAATTGTCCTGTTAATGTATAAAATGAATACAAAACACTCTAAAATATCATGAGGGAGTGTTTCTAGTTAGTTAACCATTACAAACTCTATTTTGGGCCAAGAAAATAAACTGCAGTCGGCTAAAAAGAAATTATGTGAACATTCCTTATATGGGTAAGAAATCTAATTTTGCAAGAAAACGTGACGTGATGGAACATTTTGGCTATTTTTCCTGGATTCAGCACCCCAAAATCTATAGGAATCAGTTGCAAAACTGGAGGCAGTTTTTTGGTAGTGTACCTGTGTTACCTTAGAAGCACAGGACAGGGTACTGTGTAGTAGACAGCTTTTTAATAAGTCTTCTTTCCCTCCCTCCCCAACACCCATGCACCCCTGGGATAATCGTAGCTTTATAGGTGCTTAAACCTCTGAAAGGAAAGGAGGTGCCCTATTCACTCTCAGTTGCAGCTGTTTATTCTCATCAGCATACATTAAGGACCTGAGATTAATTAAGCTTCATGTGAACAAAGTACATTAAATGTATTAGGTATAGTTTTATTAGTATAAGTATCCCTAGCAACCTTTATTAAGTAAAGAACTTAAATATCTAAACACAACCTTAAAACTAAGATGCAGACAGCAGTCCAGCAGTGAGATGCGGGCTTTTCAGTCTTTTGCATTGAGTGTCACATGTATGATTTTCTTCCAGTTGGTGAGGGGTCTTACATGTGCACTAGGTGCAAGGAGCTCTTTGCTCTCAGGGAATGTTTCCGATCTCTGGAGGCTAGAGTAGCAGACTTGGAGGACTTAAGGAAGACAGAGGTACATAGATGAGGCCTACAGGGATATAGTCCTAAAGTTCCACCTCCAATCTGGCAGCATCCCTGTTGCTATGGAGGAGAGAGAACGTGTGGCAGGAAATGATCCTGTAGTTAGGACCTATCCTCTGGGTGATTTATTTTATTTATTTATTTAAAAGGATTTAATATACTGCTTTATCTTTAAATCAAAGTGGTTAACACATCAAACAAATTATGAGGCAGTGTGTGAGGGCGAATACATGCAGTGGATACATCGACATAGGGGGTGTGAGTGTACAGTGTGAATTTGATTAACTGGTGTGCTATGTACATTGTGAGCTAAGTTCAGGGGGTATATACAGTACAAGTAGCAGGGGGGATGCAGGGGTCATGCTGAGATGGGAGTAGACTGGGTAGCTGGGTAACATGAAGTCCTTATAGTGTTCTATGAAGAGCATAGTTTTGAGCAGTTTCCTGAAGTCCTTGAGGTCTACAGTTGATCTCAGATCATTGGGGAGTGAGTTCCATAGGGTGGGCGCCGCCAGGGATAGTGCTCTTCTTTATTTTATTTTATTTTATTTTTTTTATTTGATTTTGATGAAAACTTACACCAAATTAACAAAGGAAAATCACAGTACAAATTACAATAAGAAAATAACATAGATGAAAATAAACATGATAAAGTCCACATTATGGAGCATGGGCAGAGCTTACCAAAAAAGAAAAACATGGACAAATTTAGAAAACGAAGCCCTAAGGCCTACAATATCGGAGAATATCTATCTATGAACCAGAATTATCCCCCGCAATCGTGCCTGAATGATCAAGAACAAATTTCTCTAACTGACTTACATCCATAAAAGCATATGTAGCTTCCTTATAATTGATAATACACTTACATGGAAAACGTAAGAAAAAGGTTGCTCCAATTGCCAAAACTTTAGGTTTCAATACTAGAAATTGCCGCCTCCGGAGCTGAGTCTCGCGAGAAACATCAGGGAATATGTTAATGGTCTGACCACAGAACATGGCAGACTTCACTTTAAAAAAAGCACGAGAATGCGCTGCTTAGCTTCGAGAGAGGCAAATGTGACCAGTAGAGTGGAACGAGAGGGAATATTATCCGTGGAGTCCTCTAGAAAAGCTGTTAAATTATCTATAGTGGGAACAATTTCATCAAGGGCTCCCTCAATGGGACTAACCTTTTTAACACTTGAAAAAAGATAATAAGTTTGCGATATAGCAATAGAGTCAGGTATCTTTAATATTTCTTTGAAATATTTCTCAAGCAGAATTCTAGGAGAAAGTAAAGGAGTCTGGGGGAAATTCAAAAATCTGAGATTGCAAGAACGTGACATATTCTCTAAAGACTCTAACTGGGAATATACTATCAGGGAATCCTTAACCCCAGCTGCATGAGCCACCACTAGCGATGGGACCTGAGAACTAATTTTAGCAACTGTCTTATCAAGTAAACTAACCCTCACATCTAACTGTTGAAAGGAAACAACAGCCTCCTGAGAGAATAGACAGAGAGCATTTAAAGTAGAAGACATTTTTTATCGATAACCAACAGAGCAGACCAAATATCTTTTAGGGTAATCTCACCACCGAGGGGTTCTGGCGAAATTTCAGAAATACTAAGGGAGACAGCTTGAACAGGCTTAGGAAAAGCAATAGGTTCCATTATACTTGCTTTTTCCGGAGACTCCACGGAAAGCCCAGACAATTGCAAAGGCACAGGCAGAGGGGGAGGGGATCTTCCACTAGAATTAAGGGAGACCCCTTCTGGAGAGGACTGCGCGACTGGAACTGGCAGAAAATGCCTATCCAATGGACCACTCGGCTTGTCCGCAGCAGCAGACTCAGACACCTTAGAAGCACCCTTCCCCTTCCGTTTGCCCATTTTTAACAAGAAATATCACAATACAAGAACATAAGAACGAAAGAAAGGCTAACAGGCGCCGCTGTGTCGCCGAAGGGGCGCCAAAGGGGCGTGTCCGCCCCTTTGACCACGTCCCTTTGACCACGCCCCTTCGAGCCACGCCCCGCGGACACGCTCCGCGGTCAAAAGATACAATCCAATATATACTTAATCCAAGGGCCCAAAGAAGCAAGGGTGTCCCGGGGCCGCCTGCCCGATCCTCCGGCTCCCTCCAGCCACGGCAATCCAGGAGCTGCTGGTCTGCTCCGAATCCTCCGGCGCTTCTCTCTCTGCCCGTCTCAGTGAAAACTGCAGAGGAAGTTCTTTTAAAGGGGGAACAAGTCCCCGCCGGATGCAAGGGTGTCCCGGGGCCGCCTGCCCGATCCTCCGCTCCCTCCAGCCATGGCAATCCAGGAGCTGCTGGTCTGCTCCGAATCCTCAGGCGCTTCTCTCTCTGCCCGTCTCCAGTGAAAACTGCAGAGGAAGTTCTTTTAAAGGGGGAACAAGTCCCCGCCGGATGCAAGGGTGTCCCGGGGCCGCCTGCCCGATCCTCCGGCTCCCTCCAGCCACGGCAATCCAGGAGCTGCTGGTCTGCTCCGAATCCTCCGGCGCTTCTCTCTCTGCCCGTCTCAGTGAAAACTGCAGAGGAAGTTCTTTTAAAGGGGGAACAAGTCCCCGCCGGATGCAAGGGTGTCCCGGGGCCGCCTGCCCGATCCTCCAGCTCCCTCCAGCCACGGCAATCCAGGAGCTGCTGGTCTGCTCCGAATCCTCCGGCGCTTCTCTCTCTGCCCGTCTCGGGATAGTGCTCTTCTTGAGGTTTCCTGTCTTGTTCTGGCGAATGCTTTGGGGGTGGTGGTATCTGAGGTTCCTCTTCTCCTGGGTCTGGTGCCTTGGTCAGCTTTGATGAGAGGTTGTAGACAATTTGCTGAGAGGTTCTGTTTTATATTGAATATGTTTAGGAGTGCCTTATATCGGATGCGGGAGCTGGTTGGGAGCCAGTGGAGGTGGTTGAGAATGGGGGTAATGTGATTGTGCCTTGAAGCGCCCATTATTATGCAGGTGGCAGTGTTCTGTACTATCTGTAGAGGCCGGAGTGCTTGTTTTGAGAGCCCAAGGTAAATGGGGTTGCAGTAGTCTAATGTGGGAGTGATAAGAGCTTGACAGACTGTACGGAAGTGATCCTGTGAGAGAATAGGTTTGAGGCACCTGATGGTTCTCATTTTGAAGTATGTGCTCCTTGTGGTTCTGGCAATGTGAGACTGTAGGTTCAGGTCTTTGTCGAGAGTCACTCTGCTTCGGGCTTTATTGGTATTGTGATGTCGTTCAGCTTGATGGTGGGTGTGGGGGAGAAGGTGGAGTTTCTGGTGATGAGTAGTGCTTCTGTTTTGTTGTAGTTTATAGACAAGTTGTTTTCCAGAAGCCATCTTGTCATTTGATGAAGGCAATTGGCTAAATTAGAGTAGTCTGGGCTGTCCATGTTGATGGGGGTGAATATTATGATGTCATCTGCATAGATGGTGTATTGTATCTTGTGGTTCTTGATGACAGAGCAGATGGGTTGTATGTACAGGTTAAATAGGGCAGAGAGTGATGAGTCTTGCGGGATGCCCTGGGTGGCTCTCAGAGGCCGGGAGGTATCTGAGCCGCATTTGACTTGGAGGTGTCTGTCAGTGAGGTAGGATGTGAACCAGTTCAAGGTGGTGCCATATAGGCCAACTTCTTGTAGTCTTGATAGCAGGGTTGTATGGTTGACAGTGTCAAATGCTGAGGAGATGTCTATGAAGATCATGATGACGCCCATCTTGATGTTGTCAATAATCTGGATCAGCTTGTTGAAGAGTTAGATCAGTAGAGTTTTGACGCCATGGTTTGGTCGGAAGCCATGTTAATTAGGGTCTAGAGGGGCGTGGCTGTCGATGTGATGTTGAACCACCTTTTCGATGATCTTCAATATAAGGGGGAGGCTTGAGATGGGTCTGTAGGCGGCTGGGTTGATCTTACTTAGTGGGGATTTTTTTGGGATTGGGCGTATTTTTGCTAGCTTCAGGGTGCTAGGCATGATTCCTGTGGTAAGGGAGTTGTGTATCATTTTACGGTGATGTAAAACCCTCTCACACTGAGGAAGTTTCTCCAGGGCCATGAGCCCATGAGGGAAGGGTTAGGACAGCCGTTATAGTTGGTGATTCAATCATTAGGCATGTAGATAGCTGGGTGCCTGGTGGACATGAGGATCACCTGGTAACATCCCTGCCTGGTTCGAAGGTAGCGGACCTCATGCGCCACCTAGACAAGGTCTTAGATAGTGCTGGGGAGGAGTCTGCTGTCTTGGTACATGTCGGTACCAATGACATAGGAAAAATGTGGTAGGAAGGTTCTGGAGGCTAAATTTAGGCTTTTAGGTAGGAAGTTGAAATCCAGAACTTCCAAGGTAGCATTCTCTGAAATGCTTCCCGTTCCACTTGCAGGACCCAAAAGGCAGGCAGAGCTCCAGAGTCTCAATGCGTGGATGAGACAATGGTGCAAGGATGAGGGTTTTGGATTTGTTAGGAACTGGGGAACATTCTCGGGAAAGGAGGGGCTCTTCCGAAGGGATGAGCTTAACCTTAACCTGGATGGAACCAGGCTGCTGGCATTAAGCTTTAAAAAGGAGATGGAGCAGCTTTTAAACTAGATAATAGGGGAGAGCTGACAGTTGCCCAAGAGCGCATGGTTCGGAACAATGTATCTTTGAAGGATACTACCAAAAGAATGAAGTTAGGGCATATCAGCAGAGAGGTTCCAATAAAGACAAAATTAGCCCACCTGCCCATTGAGTACGGAGCAGACAGAGCTTAAAGATACCAAATTACATCTACCTACCAATAGACAGATTAATATGAATAAAATACAGTCGCTAAAATACTTGTATGCAAATGCCTAGAAGTCTAAAAAATAAGATGGGAGAGTTAGACTATATAGCACTAAATGAGAGGTTAGATATGATTGGTATCTCAGAGACATGGTGGAAGGAGGACAACCAGTGGGACACTGTGATACCTGGGTACAAACTATATCGTAATGGTAGAGCAGATCAAATTGGTGGAGGGGTTGTGCTCTATGTTAGAGAGGGCATTGAGTCACAAAGGATTAAAGTTTTGCAGGAAACAAAATTTGCTGTAGAATCTCTATGGATTGAAATTCCATGTAAAAAAGGGAAGGCAATGGCAGTGTGGGGTTGTACCATCGACCGCCTGGCCAGAATGAACAAATGGATGATGAAATACTCAAAGAAATCAGGGAAGCTAACAAAAGTTACAGCACAGTAATAATAATGGGTGATTTCAATTACCCGGTATTGACTGGGTCAGTGTCACGGCAGGACATGCTAGGGAGATAGTTTCTAGATGAAATAAATGACTGCTGCTTGGAGCAGGTGGTTCATGAACCGAACAGAGGGGAAGCCATTTTGGACCTAGTCCTTAGTGGAACACCAGATCTGGTGCAAGAGATAAGGGTGTTGGGGCCACTTGGCAATAGTAATCATAGCATGATCGTGTTTGATTTAATCAATGGAGGAGGGATGGTAAGAAAACTCCACAGTACTTACCTTTTAACTTTCGAAAGGGAGACTATGATAAAATGAGAACACTAATTAAGAAAAAACTAAAAGGAGCAGTTGCAAAGGTTAAAGACTTACATCAAGCTTGGGTGTTTAAAAATGCTATCTTGGAAGCTCAGACTGCTGTATTCCACGCTTTAAGAAAAGTGGAAGGAAGTCCAAAAAACTGCCAGCATGGTTTAAAAGCGAGGTCAGAGAATCTGTTGCCAAAAAAGCATCTTTCCGGAAATGGAAATAAGAGCCAAATGACAAAAACTGGAAACAGCACAAGCACTGGCTATTTAAATTCAAGGCATTGATAAGCAGGCAAAGAGAGAATTTGAGAAGAAGCTTGTTGTGGAAGCAAAAATGCATAATAAAGACTTTTTCAAGTACATTCATATAAAAAAATACCTGTGAGAGTGTCAGTTGGACCATTAGATGATAGAGGGGTAAAAGGGGCACTAAGAGGGGACAAGGTCATAGTGGAGAGACTGAATGAATTCTTTGCTTCAGTCTTTACTGATGAAGATGTAGGGATGTTACCTATGACTGAAGTGGTATTTAAAGGTGATACTGCGGAAAAATTGAAAGAAATATCGCTACATCGGGAAGATGTATTACAACTATTTGTTAAACTGAAGAGTAGCAAATCACCTGGACTGGATGGTATACATCCAAAGGCGTTGAAAGAACTGAAAATATGAGCTTGCAGACCTGCTATTAGTAATCTGTGCACTATCATTAAAATCATCTGTAATACCTGAAGATTGGAGGATGGCCAATGTAACACCAGTTTTTAAAAAGGGTTCCAGGGGTGATCCTGGAAGCTACAGACTGTTGAGCCTGACGTCAGTACTGAGAAAAATGGTAGAAACCATCATAAAGAACAAAATTACTCAACATGTAGATAGTCATGCTTTAATGGGAGACAGCCAATGTGGCTTTAGAAAAGGAAGATCTTGTCTTACTAATCTGTTATGGTTTTTTTTGAAGGTGTGAATAAACAGGTAGACAAAGCTGAGTCAGTTGATATAGTGTATCTGGACTTTCAGAAGGCCTTTGACAAGGTCCCTCATCAGAGACTTTTGGCAAAACTGAAAAGTCATGGGATAGGAGACAATGTACTATTGTGGATCAGGAACTGGTTAAAAGATAGAAAGCAGAGGGTAGGGCTAAATGGCCAATTTTCCCAATGGAGAAAGGTGAATAGTGGAGCACCCCAGGCATCTGTGCTGGTCTGCTGCTTTTTAACATAGTCATAAATTACCTGGAAATAGGAATAACATGTGAGGTTATCAAATTGCAGATGACACAAAACTATTTAAAGTTGTTAAAACCCATGAGGATTGTGGAAAATTGTAAGAAGATCTTGATAAATTGGAAGAATGGGCATCCAAATGGCAGATGAAATTGAATGTGGACAAGTGCAAAGTTATGCACCTAGGGAAGAACAACCCAAACTATGGTTACACGATGCAAGGTTCCACATTAGGAACCACCACCCAGGAAAAATATTTAGGCGTCCTCGTGGATAACGTGTTAAAACCCTCCGTCCAGTGTGCAGTGGTGGCCAAGAGAGCAAATAGATTGCTAGGTATCATAAGGAAAGGACTGGAAAATAAAACAAAGGATATTATAATGCCTCTGTTTCGTTCCATGGTGCGACTGCACCTTGAATATTGTGTGCAATTCTGGTCGCCATATCTTAAAAAGGATATAGCGTTATTAGAAAAGGTACAGAGAAGAGCCACCAAAATGGTAAAGGGAATGGAAGGATACCCCTATGAAGAGAGGCTAAAAAGGTTAGGGCTCTTCAACCTGGAAAAGAGACGGCTGAGGGGAGATATGATAGAGGTCTATAAATTAATGAATGGAATGGAACAGGTAAACATAGATCGATTGTTTACGTAACCAGGTAGCTGGACCCGTGCTCACCCTTCATCCCCGTTCACCCCTGTTCACCCCTCCATCCTTTCATCCCTTTCATCCCAACCCCTAAAAATTCACCGACACCAATTTTGGAAAAAACACTGGTCACAGCTTTATTTAAAACAACTCTTGAACATAACAATAATAATAATGAACAAGCCCAAAATCCCCCCCCCCCAGCGGAGCCACCTGTCACCAGCCATGCAATTAGCAAAGCAACCGCGGCCTCCGCTCAAGCCATGGTCACCCGAACGGCAAAGTTCCTCCCACCCCTATCCGACTTCGCCATATTACTAGCAAAAGTCTTCCAGGGGTTGTCCGGGTCGAGGGCACCCCGCCCTCGCTCCAATTCGCATAAGACTCCGTACCGTGTAAACCTTTGGGATCCCGCTCCTTGCCCCCCCCCCCTGCGGCGACACCCCAACTCTGCCCCCCCCCCCACATATCCCTCAAGGGTGGGAGGGTGGGCTGCTCGAGCTCCAGCCATGCCGCATGTGCACTGTACCCCTTTGCTCCGGCCACAGCATGGGCACCTTAGCCTCTGATTGGCTCCGCTCGCTCCACTAGCCCCGCGGAGCCAATCATTTTAAACCCCGCACAAGCTCCCCTGCTGACGCGCCATCACCCCGCACACCCCAAGGCCGCGTGCAGGGTCCCGCGCCGGGCCGGGCACCCGGTTACGTGTGGGCGCTGGGACCCTGCCAGCGCCCTTTCACTAACCGGGTAGCCGGACCCGCGCTCACCCTTCATCCCCGTTCACCCCTCCATCCTTTCATCCCAACCCCTAAAAATTCACTGACACCAATTTTGGGAAAAACACTGGTCGCAGCTTTATTTAAAACAACTCTTGAACATAACAATAATAATAATGAACAAGCCCAAAATCCCCCCCCCCCAGCGGAGCCACATGTCACCAGCCATGCAATTAGCAAAGCAACCGCGGCCTCCGCTCAAGCCATGGTCACCCGACCGGCAAAGTTCCTCCCACCCCTATCCGACTTCGCCATATTACTAGCAAAAGTCTTCCAGGGGTTGTCTGGGTCGAGGGCACCCCGCCCTCGCCCCAAGTCGCCTAAGACTCCGGACCCCGGAAACCTCCGGGATCCCGCCACCGGCACAGTTACCACACCTTACCTGTGCCGCCCCCCTGTGAAAAGCTGCGACCAGCATCTAACTGCTCATCACCCTCTCCACTGCTTCCTGCCAATCGTTCAGCAGCAGATCCGTACCCACAGAAGAGAGATGGACACCATCCTCCCTATACAACCCGGCACAAGCCACCTCGACCCAATCATGCTGCACTTGATACCCCCCGCGCTCACACACCCACCTCCCGATCTGCCTATTAATCTTAGTCAAACCTCGGGACCATCTCCGCTGCCCCCAGCACGCCAGCCGCAGGATAATATCCGACCAGATTAATACAACACTCACAAACATGCGGATAACTGCAGTAAAGTCCTTTTTAGCCGCTCTAATAAGCTGCTTACAAGACCAAGCAGCCAAGTCATTGCCTCCCAAATGCACCAACAATATGACAGGAGGCTTCCGGATGCACCCGTGATGACGAAGCAAAGGCAGCAACTGATTCCATCGCAGACCACGCTCGCCCAGCCATGAAATCGCCACCACCGAGGAATCCAATCCCAAATTTCGGCCCATAGGCCTTTTTGCCGCATGCCTCCCAGCCCAGAACACAAAGGAGTGTCCAAGCATCCAGCATTCCCGCTGACCAGGACCACTATCTGCAAAAGAAGCACATTATTAGAAACATCCCCCCCCCCAGTCCCCCCAACGAGACCGCCATCTGCCTATACCCTGAATCTTCTCCCCCGTGAAACCCACCGCTGCCGCACTGGTCGCCGCCCCTATGCGAAATGAGTGCGCCGAAAAAAGCCGCGGATCCTCACCTATCCGCCGTAACACCAAACGCAAAACCGCCGTGACTTGGAAATGCGTAATCGCACGAGCATCATTATGCACAAAAAACCCCTCCGCCCCCTTCGGACGAACCCTCACATACGCCCGGAGAGCAGCCACTGGACATGTACACCTGCCGAGCTCTCTCAAGACTACCCACAACCCCTTACCCGACTGATCCGTCTTGGATTTAGCCAACAGCACGCGTACCATCCCTTTCTCAATCCACACATGCTGCCAACGCAAACTAGTACCCAAGCCGGCTCTTCCGGAATCGACAGCCAATTCGCCCACACGAAAGGCCCCGAAAAAGGCGAGACAAAAAACCGCCCGAAAAAGCACCGCCTCATATGGCGAAGCCGCAACTCCGGGCAGCTCTCGGCACAAACCCAACAGCAGCTCATGCGTAATAGGCCGCCGCTGGTCCCTCGGTAATGGCTGAGAACGCACCCACCCCTGCAGCAGACGCTGCGCCAAGGACCCCTGGCCAACCACTTTTAGACCTGCCGCTCTAGCAAAAAAGCCGAACCCAGCCAAATGACTCCGCACCGCCGATCCCGTAACGCCCTGCTCCTTTGCCCAACCAACATACCGTCCCAACAGATGTTCGGGAACCTCCCCACTCCCCCAACCCTCCACATGCAGAAAGTCCATCACCCTCTGACAACCGCACCGATACACCTCCCATGTATGTTCCGCTACTGACTTCTGTAGCAACGTCCTCATCTCATCAGGCCACTGCTCCACAAGCTCCAAGGGACCCCGAGCCCTTTCTCGTCCGCCTCCGGTGCCAACATCCGAAAACGCTCCCACTGTGAACGGGAAAGAGCATCAGCAATTGCATTAGTATGACCAAGGTATATGACGCGCCTCAAGTCAACATTCAACGCAAACATGCCAAAACAATCTGACGCATCAGAGCCGCTACCAGACTGCAACGTGGCGAATAACGATTAATGACATGCACGACAGCCGCCATTATCGCACCACCACACCACCCTACGATTGCACAACTTATCCGGCCATAATGCCAATGCCACCCACATGGGAAAACAGCTCCAAGAATGTAATATTACGAACGAGCCCCTCATCCACCCACTCCTGCGGCCACGTGTCCGCGTACCAGGCACCATCGAAGTAAATTCCAAGCCCTGACCCCCCAGCCATGTCAGTGTGCAGCTGCAAATCCTCACTTGAAACCTCCGCCTCCTGCAAAAGAGAAGTCCCGTTAAAGTCCCGCAAAAACACGTCCCAGACTCGCAAATCATCGCGCATACCTCCCGACACACGAATGCGTTGATGAGGCTTCCTAACCTTGGACATCGAGGCAGCCAACCGCCGAATGAACACCCGCCCCATTGGAATGACCCTACATGCGAAATTGAGCGATCCCATAAGAGACTGCAATTCCTTCAATGTTATCTTAGATGAAGCCAAGACATTTGCCACCAAAACGCGAAGCTTCACCACCTTCTCCCAGGGCAGCCGCGCCTCCATGCGCTGTGAATCCACCTCCACTCCTAAGAAAGTAATCATCATTGTCGGGCCTACGGTCTTGCCCTCCGCCAAAGGGACCCCCAATTCGCTCGCCAAGTCAACGAAACCCTCGAGCAGGCGACTGCAACCCGCCGATGCTGCCTTTCCCACAAAAAAGAAATCATCCAAATAATGCACCACCTCCGGGCTGCCTACCCTCTGCACCACCATCCAGTGCAAGAAAGAGCTAAATTTTTTTGAAATATGCACAAGATATGGCGCAACCCATAGGCATGCACTTATCATAGTAGTATTCACCCTCAAACTGAAAACCCAACAACCTGAAAGCCGATGGATGTACGGGCAGCAAGCGAAAAGCCGATTCAATATCCACCTTCACCATCAATGCCCCAGGACCCGCTTCTTTGACCAACTGCGCTGCCCGGTCAAAAGACGCATAGCGAACTGTACATTGCTCCCATGGGATACCTTCGTTTACCGAGGATCCCAACGGCGAAGACAAATTATGGATCAGCCTAAACTTCCCCGGCTCCTTCTTAGGTATAATCCCTAATGGGGACACAACAAAATTGCTACAAGGAGGGTGTCTGAACGGACCTGCAATCCTCCCCAATCACAACTCCCCATCTACCTTCTCCCTCGCAACCGCCGCCCAATGCCGCACACTTGGGGAATTCCGCACTGCTACCCTCCGTACACTCCCCTGAACTGGAATAATAAAACTGTACTGAAAACCAAACTGCAACGTAAACCTATCCTCTTTCTTCGGGTACCCCAGAAGCCAGCTCCGCAACACATGCACCCGTATCGGCGAAGGGGATAATTTCTCCCAACCCTCACTTATTTCCCTGCCCTGCCGGTGCCCCAGCTGTTTTCTTGACACATTTTGTCACGGAATGTGAGCCCCCGCAGACCGAGCACGCATGCCGAAATTTACAGTCCGGGAAAGGGCACATTGACCTGTTAAACCGCCAGCAGACATCACTGCCGGCACCGAGAGCCGGCTTCGGCTGCACCGGGGAGACTCTGCCCCGAAAGGAACGACCCGCTGCGGACACCGCCGTCAACCCTACCTTCCCCACACCCCCGGCCCCCACCCCCCCTTTTACAGACATCTGAGTCAACCACAGGTTTATGTCCTGAGTACCCCAATTCAAGTGCTTGTTCTCTTCCATCTTATCCCGGAACTTTTCATCGTAATTCAGCCAAGACCACCCTTCGTGTGCTTGTGACACTTCCAGGATCGCATCCCCATAAGAAAGCAACACCATACTGCCCCGGAAAATGCTGACCCCACACACTCGCCAAACGCAAGAAGGATCTGATCCAATTAATCACATTACGAGAGACCTTGCGAACACGGCTGGCCTTTTCATCCTCCTTACGCTTTTTTCTGCTGTCGCCCGAACGCTTCCGACCTTCGAGCAATCGAAAAATATCAATATACTTCCTCCTCACAATTCTTTTACGCAACCTCTTGGGCACTCCCTCCCATAATTCCGACAAAACCGAAAAAGAAGCTGAACCAGCACCTGCCTGCCCTCTGGCAGTGCCCATCCCCACCTCCGACTCCTGGCTCACCACCTCTCCGGCAGAGGACACCGACGATTCAGAGGATGTAGAGGAAGAAGACGGGGAAGAATGCCGCCGCCGACAGGCATGCCGCTGCTTCTGCTGCGCCTTTCCCCCCTTTTGGGCCCGCCCTCCACTCACCCCTCCATCCGTGCCAACGACCGCCTGTAACACACCCGTCTGCTCACCTGCCTCCCCACAGGCCGCTGAAATCGGAACTCCTGAAGAAGGCTCAACCATTGACAGCTGACTTCGTATCCCTTGGTCCTGTGCTGATACGTTCGACGCTCCTCCAGCAACCGTGTCAGCCGCAGCCAAACCCCGTCCTTCCGCTGAATCCACCGTTGATGGCACCACCCCAGGCGCCGACATCCTTGGAACCTGTGAAGACAAAAAAGGAAAACCAAAAGGCGGGAAACCCGTAGACAAATATGGCTGCCATGCTCCTGCCCAATCTGCCCGCGAAGAGCTCTGCCCGCCCCCCAAGCACTGTCCCACAATCCCTGCTGTCCATACTGCACATAGCCCCCCGGGACAGCCCCAAAACCCCCGGGTGGAAAAATGCCGCAAGGATCCCGTCCCCAAGCTCCCAGCCTAGAACTCCCGCCCTCCCCCGCACGCCAACCAGGGCCTGCACTACACCCATGCCCCTGCTCCAACCGACCCCCAAGACCCTCTACGACCTCCTCCCCAGAAGCACTTTTCACCTGCGCCAACTCACTCCCCGAGGGCTCACCAGGCTCCCCGCGAGGGGCTCCCAACGAACATTGGCCTCCAACACCCCGTCCTCCGGCCCTATTACCCCTCCGCACTCGAAGCCCCGAGGATATAGACCCCGCACTTCCCCTAACTGAGCCGCGCACTGCGCTCAACCCCCGCACAGCAGCTCTCCCTCTCCGCCCCGCTGCCCCCCTACCCCCCGCGGCCAATCTTTGCCCTCCCTGCCTCCTCAACTGCCCCGCACCAGCCCTATCCCCCCCACGCCCCTTACCCACCTGCTTCCCAGCCATATCCCCTATACGCAGGCCCAAACTCATCCTGCTTCAATCCTGTGTGATTAACTGTTGTTTTTTTTTTTTTCACTATGCAGGTGATAGATGAACTCAAGAGTGAAGCACCTCACTCTTATCGTTTGTTTTATTTTCCTTTATTGATTTAATTTGACTGCCTCCCACTCATCCACACCCCTCTCCTCGTGCCAGCAAATAGAAAACGCTGCACTCGCCTGCTACTGCTGACAGAGACGCCGAGCCTGACCTTCCACAAAGCCGCTGCTTCTCTCCATTCCTGCCTCAAAGACTCGCCGCCAAAGACCCCCTCCACTGCCGTATGACAACTTCTCCCGCACGCGCTCTGGATCCTGCACCCTGCTCAAGCTCCAGCCACGCCGCATGTGCACTGCACCCCTTTGCTCCGGCCACAGCATGCGGCGCCTTAGCCTCTGATTGGCTCCGCTCGCTCCACTAGCCCCGCGGAGCCAATCATTTTAAACCCCACACAAGCTCCCCTGCTGACGCGCCATCACCCCCCCCCCCACGCACCCCAAGGCCGTGTGCAGGGTCCCGCGCTGGGCCGGGCACCCGGTTACGCGCGGGCGCCGGGACCCTGCCCGCGCCCTTTCACTTATCAGAATATAGGAAGACTAGGGGACATGCAATGAAACCACAGGGTAACCTATTTAAGACTAATAAGAGTAAATATTTTTTCACTCAACATGTAATCAAACTCTGGAATTTGTTACTGGAGGATGTAGTAAAAGCTGTTAATGTAGCGGGTTTAAAAAAGGTTTTGGCAAGTTCCTGGAGAAAGGTCCATAAACCATTATTAAAAGGGACACGGGATGTCACTGCTTGATCCAGTACAAGCATTGTGGAACCTGTGTCTTTTGGGGAAACTGCTAGGTACTTATGACCTAGATTGGCCACTGTTGGAAATAGGATACTGGGCTTGATGGACCTTGGTCTGACCCTGTATGACATATCTTATGTTCTTAATGCTTTCTATCATTCATTTATAGTTTCTGAAAATGTCTTCTCTTGCTCTTTCTGTTCTGGCCTGAGGAATATGGTGTTAGTTTCTGAAAGTTAAGCAAGAAACGTGTTAAGTTTGTCCATTCGGAAAGTGTCATCTTAAACGTTAATGCATAAAAACAACTCTCTCCCCCCCCAAACAAAAATAAATGCTGTACATGACAAATAGCCATTCTTGCTCTGCATAAGGTTGTTCATTTTCACATTCTGTAAGTCATCTCTGTGCTGTTGCTTTTTGTTCATGGAATATCTTGTTGGAAACCATGTCAAGAGTTTTATATATACACACATACACATAGACAAGCACACAGATACCAAAGGCTGCATGCACAATCCCAGGGACCCATGATCATAGGGTTATGGAAGCAGTTCTGGTACATGGCCTCTGACCCAGGACTGTCACTGCAAGGAACAGGCTAGTTTGGTCAGGCATTCCCCCACATAATTATGAATGAATGCTTATAATGCCACATCCACTTCCTGTTTCCAAGTGAACTGGCAGTACAAAGGAACAGGAGGAAACTGATCGGGTTAAACAGACAACAAAGAATATATCCTAAATCCAATCTTTCCATACAGGCTGAGGTATAAGCAGATTGCTGCATGAATCTGTCAAATATACAGATGTGCCACAAAATCTCTAAACATATTCAACACTAACAATTTTAATGTGCACAAGTTTTAACAGTTAAACTTTGCACTTTTTATCATTTACATCTCATAGTGACTACAGATTTCTTTCTTAGGAATGTTTAATGCTATGGGCCTGAATCGGTAAGGTGACTAGCAGGGCTGTATGTCCCGGTGGGACGTGCAGCCCCACTAGCCATCCTGCCCGAATTCCAGCAGACCCTCTCCCTGCTCACACAAAGTTGCTGTGCAGGGAGAGCGGGTAAGGGGCACAGCATGGTCGGGCCAGGCATCCGGATGTACAGGGCCAATTCAGGTCACGAGGAGCCCCAGGGGAATGCACAGCTTATTCCACCTCAGAGGTGGAAGAAGTGCCGGGTGCCCGTGTACTCAGACCAGCAGCCCCCCAATGCAACAGAGCCACTGCAAGTACTACCCTGCCACCAATCCTGGCCCCGAAAGACCTGCCGAGGGTTGGGTGGTGGGAAAACCGGTCTTGGGGGGGGGGGGGGACGGGGACGTGGGGTTGTCAGCACACCAGCAGGAGTGGGGAATGCCTGGCCGTAATGCTTCCAGGATGTGTCTGCTGCTTCTGCAGGGCCATGCTGGGCCATCCTGTTTGCCCAATCCTGCATCCATGTTAGTGTCTAGCTTCTGTGGAGCAGAATTTGGTACAACAGAGCCCGTTTTGTTCAGAGATGTCTGGACAGCACAGACGTACCCCTTCCTGGATCGGGCTCCACATGTAAGATCCTGCACAAGGCTGAACTGGGTTGGCCATAGCCTGAACTGTTGAAAGAGCTGCTGATACATCTGAACTTTGTGGAGTCCCTCTTTATTTACAGCAGGAATATTGGTGTGATAGAAAGTGCAATGCAATGGGTGTGTTCTATACAGTATTTATCATGGATATTGGAACACTTAGGGCCAGTGAAGTTTGTTTCGTATCAAAAGAAAACCATGAAATTGTAACGTGAATTTTCATTCATGGTTCTAAGAAGTGAATAAAATTATCTTGATTTTTGTCTGAGAATCCGCAATCTAAAACACATTCACAAAATGGTATTTGAATTGCTCCTGTTAAAAGGGAAACTGGCTCATGCTGTCTGCATGAAAAAATCACTTAATGGATGACAAGTAGTGAACTCACAGCCTTTTCTATGGGGCTGCTTAGTGCTTAACTTATCATTTGGTGGCTGCTATTTCCTTTTGTTGTTGTTTTTACCCTTGACTATCACAGCTGTTTTGTGCTAATTTACTAGGACACAGTATTTGGAGCTAACAAAAATTATGCTAATGGACCTTTCCCCAATCATTGTAATTATAGCAGGGCCTGTAATTGCTATTCTTTGTCTTCTTAATAGCCACCTAGTGAATTTCTCGGAATCATTTAGTGAACGTTTCGTGACTTTCATGAATTGTATTGGAGGAATTCTGCTATTTAAAATGTCTATGATAGTAAATTATTTACTAGGGAGGGTAACTTCTTATAAAGGTGTCACTCTCGCAAAGAGTGTGAGCGGAGAGGTGCTAACTGGTAGCCGTGGTGACTGCAGATCACTGCAGTGGCAAAAACTATATCTGACTGAAATGCTATGACAGTGAGACACGACTTTTGCAATAACATTCATGATTGCACTGAGGTCTAAGGGTGAAGATATTCAATATTCATGAACAACTTAATAGACCTGTTCATTGGGTATTCAGTAAAATCACTAATGACTTGCAAATAGAAAGAGAGAAGGCTGTATGTGAGTCCTGGCTGGAAATATGAACTTGCTTTGGAAAGGGAACATGTCATGGTAGTATTTTGAGCTGTATGGAAATCGCCTACTTTACCCACATTGTAGCAAAGGTAACCTTGGGGCAGGGTTAGGAGGTTAGGTCCAAAGAAAAGCAATACCTATAGTTTTGGATTTTTGAAACTACAGTATGTAGTTTGGTTTGGTTGGAAAACGTACCTGCAGAAAAAGTTAGATGCAAATCTCTGTGACTCTCCAGACTTTGGAGAATATGAGGCATGATTGCATTCTGAAACTTTGCCCATTATTCGCTACTGCTGGGCAGGTGGAGTTTTCTTTGTCATCATCATAACTAGAAAATTAATTATCTTAGAAGTTATTTATACATTGCTAATGGGTATCATTTTAGAATAGGATTGTACAAAAAAGAAGCTTTTATGTAGGACTTTTTCTTCATTTTTGGACATAAAGGTTGTTTGGACAACTTACTATAGAGGGCATTATCTGCTGGGAGGCCCCTTGAAGCCTCTCCCTCTCACTGGAGAAGGCATTCTTGTCTTTTTGGTGTACCTCCTCTTGGTTGGTTCTTATGGATTCTTCCCTTTCCATAATCTTTCCATCTGAAAATCCTACTGTTTCTTCATAGGGGAAATAAATAGGGATGGTGAGGGGTCAGACTCCTCACTGTTGCTTTCTTCCTACAATCTCCTATATTGTCTTCAACATTTGACCAATCTCACTGTCTCTTGGCTATTTTTTCTTCCATTTGCATCCCTGTCTATTTTACCAGCTTCTCTTAACTTCTTCAGATATTTTTGTTTGTCTTCCTTCTCTCTGTAATCACTTATAGTTTCTGAAGGCTACCCTCTTTTTTCTTTAACTTTTCAGCTACTACTTTTGAAATCCAGAGTGGCCTGATGTTACCTTTTACTTTCCTAAAAGGTTTGTTGTCCTTAAAATATCAACCTTCAATTTTGCCCATTCTTGTTCTACTTCCCATAGATGTTCCCAACTAGCTTAAACCACCTTGAGGTATTCCCCCATCTATGCAAAGTTATTTTTCCTAAAGTCTAGGACCCATGCTTTTAAATTAACTATCTTAACCCATGAAATAGTAGACAATGTTAACCTGCCTGGATCAATAATGAAAAAACAATTAGTCAAGAAATCTTCCTTGGCTCTTGGTGGAACAACTATGAAATACTGAGACAAGATTTTCAAGGGCAGAGATGTATCTCTGTGTACAAATATTTAACTTGTCTAAGCCATGGTATTTTCAGTAATGCCATATGAATACAAAAGTTTAACAATAAATTATGGTGCTGGCAAAAAATACTGTGAATACTATAGGCTGCCTTAAGAACAAACCAATCAATACTAGAGGAGGTCAAACCTAAGCTTCCCTTAGAAGTTCAAATGACAAGACTTTGGCTTTCATACTTTGGACACATCATGTGAAGAGAGATCACTAGAGAAAGACATCGTGCTTGGCGAGGTTGAAGGTCAATGTGAAAGAGGAAGACCGGCAATGGATCAATACAATAACATCAGCTATGGATGCCAATCTATCAACAATTAGCTACCTGACTGAAAATCGAAAACAGTTTAGGACAGCTATCCACAGGGTCACCAGAGGTTGATATTGACTCAATGGCACTTAACAACAACAGGGGTGCTAAAGAGTTGTGGGATCTGAAGTCATGAGAATGGTGAACTGTGGGTGCCATAGGAGCAGAGAGAGGGTGGGGGAGGTAAGACAGCAGGGCTTAGATGGATTGGAGGGTGAATGCTACCACAAGTATTTTACATATACCTGCTAGTTTTTTGTACTAAGATCTAAGACTGAAACTGAAGATAACCGGGCAAGGTGGATGTGTAGCTCCTGCCCCGTCCACCTACCCCCGCTATCCCTTCACAACCCCCCCCCCCCCCCGAAATAACCACAACAATCACACTCAAAATGGCATTTAACTGGTCGCAGCTTTATTACCCATAACATTATCAAAACAAACTAACAACAACTGTAACTTCCACATTCAGGTTCCGGCAGCGAGATGAACCCTCACCAGCCATGTTATTAGCAAAGTGAGTTCCCTCCCGCCTCCGCCGGCACCGTCCACCGGCAATTCCATCCCCCCTACTCCGGCTTCGCCATATTATTAGCAAAAGCCCTGAGGGGTCAACCGGGTCGGGGGTACCCCACCCCCGCCCTGCACATTGCCAAGCCTCCGGACCCCAGACACCTCCGGGATCCCACCCCCCCCACTCCAGCTGCCCCCCCCCGTCCCGCAGATTGCCCACCCCGGGTAGGGGTGGGGGGGGACTCCAGTCCTGTTCCCTCGCTCCGACAGACTAGAGCCTCGCCGGCACGCTCCCCTTTGCCAGCCCCCCACCCCTCCCCCCTGAATCCATTGGCTCCCGCACCTGTCCAAAACCCGCGGGAGCCAATGACTTTAAAAAATGCGGCGCCATCTCGGCCCCTCCCCCCCCGCCCCACTTATCGCTGCGGCCGGGGCCACGCACCACGCCGCCCACCCGGTTATCGGCGGCCTGCAGGTATGTGGCCCCGCGGCCTTATCGTAACCGGGCAAGGCGGACGTGTAGCTCCTGCCCCGTCCACCTACCCCCACTATCCCTTCACACCCCCCCCCCCCCGAAATAACCACAACAATTACACTCAATATGGCATTTAACTGGTTGCAGCTTTATTAACCATAACATTATCAAAACAAACTAACAACAACTGTAACTTCCACATTCAGGTTCCGGCAGCGGGATGAACCCTCATCAGCTATGTTATTAGAAAAGTGAGTTCCCTCCCGCCTCCGCCGGGCACTGTCCACCGGCAATTCCATCCCCCCTACTCCGGCTTCACCGTATTATTAGCAAAAGCCCTGAGGGGTCAACCGGGTCAGGGGTACCCCACCCCCGCCCTGCGCATTGCCAAGCCTCCGGACCCCAGACACCTCCGGGATCCCGCCACAGGCTCAGTGACACCTATCACTGAGCCCCCCCCCCAAATGCAAAGCTGCGACCAGCTACCCTGCCCTGAACATACTCCAAGGCCTCTTGCCAGTCATTTAGGAGTAAATCCACCCCCACCGGGGATAAGTGTACTCCGTCTGGTCTGTATAAACCAGCACAATCCACCTCCACCCAAGGGTGTAAGATCTGCCAACCCCCTTTTTCACATACCCAGCGGCCAATTTGCCGATTAACTTTAATTAACCCACGCGACCACCTCCAGTGGCCCCAGCAAGCAGGCCTCGGAATTATATCCGACCATAACAACACGACATCCTTAAACATTAACAGCACTGTATCCAGGTCTCTCTTTGCCGCTCTGATCAGCTGCTTGACTGTCCATGTCCCCAAGTCGTTGCCGCCGAGATGCAACAATAGTACAGCCGGGGAACCCCTCACACGCTGATGGTGCCAAAGCAAAGGCAAGAGCTGCAGCCAACGAAGGCCGCGCTCACCCAGCCATGATACAATCACCTCTGCAAGATTCCAACTGATGTTCGCCCCCTGGGGCCTTGCCGCTGCTCGCCGACCTGCCCAGTATACAAAGGAATGGCCAACCATCCAGCAGGCATATGGCATCCGGCCCCCATCTAAAAGAGAATACATAGTTAAATACCATCCCCAGAAAACCCCTTCACAAACGCACATATCCTTGAAATGCGTTGGAGCGCCATCTGCTTATCCGTTGAATCACCCGCTCATTTAAACCCGCCTCAGCGGCACTAGTGGCTGCCCCAATCCTAAATGAATGAGGCGCAAAGTCGCCCGGCTCCAAGCCCAGCTGGTGCACTGCCATCCGCAGGACTGCCGTGAACTGAAACCGCGTCAAGACACACAAATTCTCATGCAGGAAAAGAAAACTGCCCCCCCTCGGCCTCACCCACAGGTAAGCCACCATAGCAGCCACCGGGCAAGTGGAAGCACCACCAATAGCTCTCAAATGTACCCAAGTGCCCCTGCCCCTCTGGTCAGTCTTGGACCGAGCTAACCATATGCCCAATTCCTCCTTCGACACCCGTACATGGTGAACCTGCAATGCCACACCACCCGCTGCTGAATTCGACACCACCACCATTTCCCCAATCCGAAAAGCCCCACAAAAGGCCACGCAAAAAACTGCCTGAAAAAGAGTGACCTCATAAGAAGACTACGCCACAAACGGCAGTGCGGTGCACAGCTGACCAAGCAGCTCATACGTAATTGGCCTCCGCTTATCCTCCCACATAGGGGTACCCCTCTCCCATCCCAGAAACAATCGACGTACCAGAAACCCCCAGCTGGACGTCGCCCACCCCACCGCCCTGGAGAAAAATGCAAACCCCGCGATATGTGCTCTCACTGACGATCTCGATGCTCCCGCCGCCTTTGCAGCCGTAATGTACCAGCCCAAGAGGTGGTCCGGGACAGGACCTTGCCGCCATCCTCTGGCTGCCAGAAACGCCACAATCTTATCGCAGCCTCTGCAATAGGACCGCCAAGTCGCTGGTGACACGGAACTCTGCAACAGATTCAGCATGCTGTCAGGCCAATCCGCCATAAGTGCTCCGGGACCCGCATTCCCACCGGGTCGGCCTCCGGTGCCAATCGCCTGAACAGATCCCACTTAAAACGGGAAAGAGAATCAGCAACTTGATTAGTATAACCTGGCACATGACGGGCCCTCACCACCACATTCAACCTCAGACATCCTAAAACAACCTCCCTCATCAGCGCCGCTACCTTCAAGCAACGCGGGGTATACTTATTGATAACGCTCACCACAGCAACCGGCAATTCTGCAACCTCTCTGGCCACAGCTCCAGCGCCACGAGCACCGGAAATAATTCGAGAAAGGTTACGCTGTCAGGCCTGCCGTGCGCCATGCCTGCGGCCATGGCTCCACGCACCAAGAACCCGCGAAATACACCCCCAAGCTGCAACCACCCGCGGTGTCCGTAAAGAGCTGGAGATCAAACGTAGATCGTTTCTCCGTTGGCATAATTGCTACTCCGTTAAAGCCCTTCAGGAACTCATCCCAAACCCCAAAATCCGCCCTTATGCTCCTCGACACCCTAATGCGATGATGCGGCTTACGGACACCCGATGTTGCCGCCGAGAACCTACGCAGGAACACCCGACCCATCGGAATGACCCGACAAGCAAAATTCAGCGAGCCTATGAGCGCCTGCATCTCTTTCAGTGTCACTTTGTCCGACCCCAACACGTTCGCCACCAGAACCCGAAGCCTCGCCACTTTATCCTGCGGCAAACGAGCAACCATGTCCTCCAAGTCCAACTCAATCCCCAGAAACATAAGGCGTGACGCAGGACCCTCCATCTTACCTGGAGCCACAGGGATGCCCCACTCCCTAGCCAGCCTCGCAAACCCATCTAAAAGCACCTGACAGTGCCCCAACTGCGTGCTACCCACGAAGAGAAAATCATCCAGATAATGCACCACGTTCCTACAGCCCACCGACTCCACCAGGACCCAGTGGAGGAATGAACTGAACATCTCAAAATAGGAACAAGATACTAAACAACCCATCGGCATGCACTTATCGAAATAGTACCACACCTCGAATGCAAAACCCAGCAAATGAAAAGAAGGGTGAACCGGCAACAAGCGGAACGCGGACTCAATATCCACCTTTGCCATCAGACACCCCGGCCCAGCTTCCCGCACCAACTGCACCGCTTCATCGAAGGATGCATAACGAACTGCACACAACTCCCTTGGTATAAGGTCGTTTACAGATGCCCCAACTGGGAAGGACAATTTGTGGATCAACCGGAACTTCCCGGGTTCCTTCTTCGGAACAATGCCCAATGGAGAAACCACGAAATGTGAAAATGGCCGTTCGGCAAAAGGCCTGGCCACCCTACCTAATTCCAGCTCCGCCTCCAGTTTCTCCCTAACAATGTGCGCAAAACACCTGACAGATGGAGAGTTGCCAGCTCTCTCAGGACCTCCCTCCCCTACCACTGGTATGGGAAAACCATATAGAAAACCACCCTCTATCACCCTCCCCATTCTACGCTTCTTGTATCACCGCAGCCATGGCCTAAGCGCCTCCAGTTGAATAGGCGTCGGGGCCAAAGCCACCAGGTCTTTATTGCTTGGTGGCAGGATTGGGTAACACTGACGACCCTTTTTTGACACACTTAATGGCCGCATGCCCCCCATCGCAGACCGAACAGCTGTGCCGGAACTTACAGTCCGGAAAGGGGCAAGAGGACTTATTAAAATGCCAGCAGACATCCCCGGCCCCTCCGCCGCTTGCTTTTGGCAGCACAGAAGCCCCGCCCCCTCGAAAGGGCCGCCCCGTGCGCGCGGTGACAACACTACCCCCTTTTTGTCCGCCTCCGCCTGCCCCCGCCCCTCCTTTTGCCGACATGTGCGTCAACCATAGGTTAATGTCCTGTGTTCCCCAGAACAACGACCTATTCTCCTCCATCTTGTCCCAAAATTTCTCATCATAGTTGAGCCACTCCCAACCATCGTGAGTCTAAGCCTCCTCCAAAACTGAGTCCGCGTAGGCCAGCAACATACCATATTGCCCCGGGTAACGATGCCCCCATACACTAGCCAGCCGCAAGAAGGCCCTCGTCCAATTAATAACATTACGTGACGCCTTCCGAACCCTCCCTGCCTTCTCATCCTCCCTCCTTTTCCGTTTGCTGTCCCCTGACCGCTTCCTACCCTCGAGCAACCTGAAAATATCTATATATTTCCTTTTCCTTATCTTCCGTCGCAGTTTACGCGGCACCCCCTCCCATAACTCCGAAAAGGACGCCAGTGTGGCACCTACCACAACTGCCCCCCCTCCCCCACCTTCTAAGGCTCGCTCCCCAGCCCCCAGATTCGAAGACGATGACGAGACAAGCGAGGAGGATGACGTAGAGGACCCGGACCTCTGACGCCGCTTTCGTGCATGCCGCCCCTTCTTTTTTGACTTGACCTTTGCCCTCCCCCTGACCTCCCCCTCACCAACCAGCCCCACCTGCCCTCCTTGCAACTCACCGGCCATCATTGTCCCTGCCTGCGACACTCCTGCAAGGCCAACAGCCACCGGCCGGCCGACCTCTTCCGAAAGCACGCCTCGCTGCTCCTCTCCAGTCAGTGCTGACTGCACGCTTCCGGCTGGCTCCGCGTCCATCCCGGCACCTTGCACCACTGCACCTCCCAACTGCTCCGACCTCTGCTCCTCTGCCGCCGACACCTGTGAAGAGAAATGGGGAAAAAAGGAGGGGGGCCTGCCATGGCCCAGGGCGTTTGCCATGCCCCCAGCCACTCTGCCCTAGAGGAACCCTGTCCCCCTCCCCGCCAATGCTCCTAAGGCATAGCGTAAAACCCACCCGATGCCATAGGATAACCCCATGGGGCCCCTCCAAGCACACCGCCCTGCCCACTCGGCTCCCCGTGAGCCCCTGGCGGCCCAAGAGAGGGCCCAGCTGGCCCTACAGCCTCCCTCTGCTCCTGGAAGGATCCCCCTCCCTCAGCCACTCCTCGCCCCCTTTGCCCCCTAGCAACCCCCCTTTGAACAGCCCCCCTGCCCCTGGAAATGATTCTCCCCAACACAGCCCCCCCCCCCTTCTCAACCTCCGGGCTCCCACCATGCCCCTCATCTGCATCCCTCCTCAGGCTCACTTGCCCCAGCGCCCCCCTCTTTCCACCAGCCTGTGTTCCTTTGGCCGCCGCTGTCCGTCCCCCAGACCCCTTGCCCCCTGCTTTTCCTTGCAGGCATTCCCCCACAATAAAATATTGAAGTGAAACCAAACTCCCCCAACAGCTTTCCCCCCTTCTCCTGCCGTCCCCTCCTGGTACAATTCCAGTATTAAAATCAACTTTGATTAGTTTTATACTGCCCCACTTGCCTCTTCGCCCCGATGTCACCGCCAACCACGTGGAGGGCCGAACACCGCCCTCGATCCGGCCGCAGCTCCTCAACTGCCTGCTGCCCTCAGTGCGATTGGCTCCTCCGCTGACTGCTGTCCCCTCCTGCGACCGTTAAACAAGGCCTCCGCACGCCTCGACTCCGCTGGCCAAAGACTCCGGCTGCTGTGCGAGGTCCCCGAGCTGCCTGCAAGACTCCAGTCCTGTTCCCTCACTTTGACGGACTGGAGCCTCGCCGGCACGCTCCCCTTTGCCAGCCCCCCCCCACCCCTCCCCCCTGCATCCATTGGCTCCCGCACCTGTCCAAAACCCGCGGGAGCCAATGACTTTAAAAAATGTGGCGCTGTCTCGGCCCCTCCCCCCTGCCCCACTTACCACCGCGGCCGGGGCCACGCACCACGCCGCCCACCCGGTTATCGGCGGCCTGCAGGTACGTGGCCCCGCGGCCTTATCGTTACAAAACTAGGTTTTGATAACCTATTTCATAATTGTAAAGTAGGCAATCATCCTAGTAGTAGCCTAGCTTTGTGACCAGGTATGCAATTGATGAGTTCTGCTTATTCTTTAAAGCAGTTTGCTAGGACAATTACTGTACTGAACAGAAAATATTTCAAGGTCTCTGTGTAGGAGGGCACTGTAACCTGTTAGTCTTTTACTTCAGCACCACAGACAGCACTCAAGCTGGAATAATAGGTGTTCATTACTCTTCACACTCGCTTCGTTATCATTACTCATAGGGAGGGAAACCTTATAAAAAAAGCCACCTAATATGTGCAGCAGCAGATTACAACAATTTTGAAAATGTATGTGCATATTTGCTGTTTTAAAGAGGACCCCATGGGAAGTACAAATACACATTTACACCTGCTTTATGGCACACACACAAATTTCCTGTTTAGATTTTTTAACTTTTATTTAATGGTGTGCAAAGGCAGTATGACATTATATTAACAGTTCTTATAACATGAAATGAAATGAGACATATAATCAGCCAGTGAATAATATAATTATTTCCCTAGGAAACCCATACAAGCCGAGGGGGGGCGGGGGGGGGGGGGTCATATACAATGCAAGTGAGAGCTAAAGGGTGACTACACCTGACCCAGTTGTGTATAATACTGGAGAAAAGGACCCCAAATACAACTGAACTTATTGCCATTTAACATAAAATGCCGACTTCTCTATATCAGTCATCTCGTGCATCTGACCCCTACAGTGGTATGCTTCCAAAATATAGTTATAGTAAAGCAAGCTCCCTTCCCCTCCCCTCCCGCCCCACCCCCCAGCATCTGAAAGTTTTAATTTACAGAATGACTTCCTCTCTCTGCTAAACTATAGACCCAGGGAAGGAGTGAGGCTCGGGGGAAGGTAAGACATTAGAAATCTTACCTCCCATCTCCTCAAAAATCCCAAATCTACCAATAGGATCACCACATATGAAAATTAGTACCTAAATGCCGACACCCTCTCCAACAAATTTTAAGGCCTCTGGCAGAAAACAGGCAAAGAAACAAGATTTCCTATATATTCTGTGGATCATATGGGACCATAAGTTCAACTCTCTTCATACACATAGACACCCCGAAACGTCTCCCAGTCCCACAGGTCCAAATTCTGCTGCAGATCCCTGTTCCAAATGTCCATCTGTGGACATCTCTCCCTGTTGCCACTCTTAATAGGGAACAAGTCTGAGAGATGTGCGCAAGGCCTCTGCCCAGGCCCAGAAAGTATTTGTGAAACGAAAACTCTTGAACATTTGAAAAAGAAAACCCTCCCCCAACACACACACAACTTTAAACTATTTGTTTATTCCTGGGGCAGGAATGATCCCCAGTCACTCCTGGCCTTGCCAGTGTAGCAATTACAAATAGTACCAGTAGATCAAGGTTGATGCCATGTTCTTGTATAGAAACTTTGGTCTGCAACAGCCACACCGGCAAGACAGCAACTGAGGATCATTCCTGCACCTGTGAAGAAACAAACTAAGATAAGAAAGTCCAAGAGGGGAGAGAGGATCTTTTGTGGTAGTGGCAATGGCAACCAAATATTTAAAGCAAAATAAAGGAAAACAAATGAAATAATGTTCATTTTTCTTTAAGCATTAAACCAAAGAGTCCAAAAATATAGACTTAAAACTGGGATTCTAATCCATAGTAATATCTCAAAAGATCTTCCTCCTAAAATAGGATATGAACAAAAGAGAGTAAAGGGCTCAATGAGTGGAATGAAAGGGCAAAGAGATATCATCCAAACCACTCCCCTCTTATCATCATTGCCCCAAATACACTCTAAAAAGATACATCTTTTACTTCATACAATATTTCAAACAATTCAGATTTGTGAGGAGAATGCTTAACTTAGCTCTTTCAAGCAAACAGACTTCTCAGATGGGCTTCAACTGCTCCCAAGACTTCCAAAAAGCCAATGGAGCAGAAAAACTGAACCGCAGTATTGTGCTGAGCCGCCATAAATGGAGCAAGCTGTTACTGGTTTTGCCGTATAAACGGCTGCATCAGAGCTGTATGCTAAAACACATCAAAGCAGAAACAAAATTCTATCAAAACTCCATTCATCCCTTATAACTCCTCAGTAACCATAGAATGTTATATATCACCCTCAGATGCCACCCGATTTCCTTAGATTAGCCCCAGCACGGGAAGCCACTCCCTCCAAGCTTTCTATAAGACCCAGTCCATATTCAAAAACATACCATAACAAATGTTCCTTCTCAAACAATCAATCAAATTACAAATAACCATCCCGATCAGAAATACTAATAGACATCCATTCAAAAAAATCCATTCACAGAAAGACCAGCATGCAATAAAAACAGACAGGGGAAATATACAGAAAGATCCACTTCAGTTCTCCAGTGAAGCCAATGCCATCACAAAGCAGTCAGACTGTACCTCTAATGCCCACATTGTTCTTCCAAAAAATGCCCTTCACTGCAAGCTAATTGGACAATGACAAATAAAATGATTCACTCAAGATCACAAGCAATGTCAGTAAGGAAAGTGGGATTTGAATCCTGATTTTCTTTCCTTTACAATAGGTCACATCTCCTAGTTGGAAATTGAATTTAATAGGGCACTAATAGTCCACTTAGCCAGTAACCCAGTACAAACCAGACTGAAATTGTATGATTGTAGTTATTTAGAATGAATTGCAATCTAATAAATTCAATAGTCTAAAGACTACAATTTCTGTTAAAGTAATATGATTTCATCTTTAGAAAAACTCATTTTAACGATCCTCACTTCCCATTAAGTGAACTGGGAGATATAACTCATTCTCCGCTATAGAAAGCAACAGTTCAGCTGGAGAGAGATTATACAAACATTTGCAATTCCTGCAATGTTGTATTTATTGGGGTCGATATTCAGCAGAGGTGGCAGCAGCGAGCATGCTTAAAGTGGCTGGCCATTGCCGCTTTAAACTTGACCCGGATATTCAATGGTGGGGTCATATCTGGCAATAAGGTTAGGACTGCTTTAGCTGGTTTAAGTTAACAGGGCAAGCAGCTGAATATTGCCGTTGCCCGGTTAACTTCAGTGCCTTACGGGAACTCCCCAGTGTTATGCGGTTAGCATCGGGGTGTTTGGCACAGCATGGTGGGAATATTTAGTGGACGCAAACAGCAAACTGACCACGATTTGTACTTATCCTTCACAATTCCTCTTTTCTATCTTGATCTCAGGGAGCTAATACAAGTGGGGCCTGATATTCAGCCTGCGGCAGTCAGCGCTTACAAATTGTCTGGTTGTCATGTGCAAAAGTGAAACCCGACCTCTGTTCCTATCTGGTCAGCCGCAATATTCAGCCACTAACTGGATAGCTGAACCGCATAAAGTTAGGACAGCCATTGACCTGAACCAGGACCGTACTGAGCCCTGTGCGAGCGGTGCGGCCGTACAGAGCGCAAAGACTTAAAGGGTGCATTTTGGCTTTCTGCCGTTGCCTGCCGCCGCCACTTTTTCGGTGGAAGGCAGCAGCAGAGAGACAAAATGCGCCCCTTAAGTCTTCGTGCCGGCACACTAAGCAGGTCTGATCTCTCCGGGAGGGACCAGACTTGCTTAGCGTGCCAGCAACTTGCAGATCGGGCTCACGCCCCCCTCCTGCACCCCCATAAAGTGTCTAAATGGAGGTGCGGGAGGCGGGGGCACGTGCCCGATGTGCAAGTCGCACAGGGCGCATTTCAATCTCAGTATGGCCCTGACCTGAACAAGCTCTTTGCGGTTACTTATCTGAACATCGCCATTGACAGGAATGGTGCTGGAATGCCCCAGCACTATTTGGATTGTGCCAAGGTGGTTTGTGGGGCAATTCAGTGGCACTGGCCGGTTAGTGCCCTGAATATCAAGCTCAAGGGGTTTAGGTAGTTAGTGGGTTCTGCTCTCTGCATAAACCCTTCTGAATATCGAGCCTGTGGGTTTTCACTTTCCAGGCTGCCTCCCTTTCTCACCCATGTCCTGGACCAAGGATTGCAGCGAACCTCTGAGGCTTTAGTAAGAAAAAGGAGCTCTCCATGTGTGACATCAGAAACACATAATTCAGTCTAACACCTCCCTGCAGCCCAGACCTCTGAGTGGTGCCGAGTATCTGCTATCAGACTAAGGAAACTGGTTTGGCAATTAACCCAAGTCTGGCACATGAAAAGATGCTTTCAAGATGGCAATGCTTCCTTTTTGCACACCTGAAGAAGGACCTTCAGAAGTACACATTCAACATCTTTGTCTGTTGGGCCTTCCTCATCATTGTTGCATTGAGCTCCATCTTTTCAGTAGTAGCTGAAGATCAGTTACATTAGGAAAGTATAGGTATTACCTTTTCCCCCATCGGGTTTACAATCCAAGTTGGTAGCTCAGGTAATTGGCAAGTGAATTGCCCAAAGCCACAAGGGAGCATCAGTGGGATTTGAACCCTGGCTTCCCTGGTCCTCAGTCCACTGCTCAACGTATATGTAACTTAATAGGGCTCCAGTTTTCTTCAGTCCTAATCCGGCTACTCGAATTCTGTGCAAACTACCAACTACTGGGCTGTTCGACTGGCCCCGTTTAGTTGACTAAGTTATATAATAGGATATTATTCAGTGCTGTGACTAGGCATTTTAACACCCTGGGCAGGCAATCATATTGCATTCACCCCAATCATATTTGCATTCTCTTCTGCCTACTACCTAACATTCCATTCACTATCACGTGTAGTCAGTTCCCAATCATACTCTCCTGACCAGTACTCAGTATCCAGTCATCTTTCCTTTTCTATACCCAGTGGTCCTCATCCCCAGCCCCCCCCATATGATTGCTCTAGAGGTCTTTAAATCCTCCTGTCTCCCTGGTGGTCAACAATTCCCTCCCCCCCCTCCCCATGTGATCCCCCAATAGTCCTCAAGCCATCTCCAATCTCTGATGGCCCTTAATTCCTCACTCCAGGATCTCCCTCCTAAAAACATAAGAAATGCTATACTGGGCCAGACCAAGATCCATCAAGCCCAGTATCCTGTTTCAAACAGTGGCCAATCTAGGTCACAAGTACCTGGCAGTTTCCCAAAAAGGTACACAGATTCCACAATTGATTTTCCTGGGGTAAGCAGTGGATTTCCCGGATCCTCTTTAATAATGGTTTATGAAACTTTTCTCCAGGAACTTGTCCAAATCTTTTTTAAACCCAGCTACACTAACAGTTTTTACTACATCCTCTGGTAACTAATTCCAGAGTTTGATTACACATTGAGTGAAAAAATATTTTCTCTTATTACTCTTCAATGGGTTACATTGTAGCTTCATTGTGTGTCACCTAGTCTTTCTACTTTTTGATGGAGTAAACAATCAATCTACATTTACCTATTCTACTTCATTTATTAATTGATAGGCCTTTATCATATCTCCCATCAGCCATCTCTTTTCCAAGTTAAGAGCCCTAACCTTTTAAGCCTTTCCTCATGGGGGTTATCCTGAGGCACGAATAGCGGGGATGGACATTCCAATGATAAGTCTATCCCCGCTATTCGTGCCGGCTCCTGCTCTTGTGTAACTTATGAAGGGATAATTGGAATAAAGGGATAATCAGCTCAGATCTGCTTTATATGTTTGCCTTATGATTGCATATATGTCTGCCTTATAACTGCACTCTGGCCTGTTTGAAACATACACAGCAACATATGGTTGGCACAAAACAGGTGGGCAACAGGAAAAGAGTACATGCAGCTTACTACTGTTATAAAGCCTAAAAAAAGCTATACTTTGGACAGAAGTGTCCAAGGATATAAGCCTAGGTTCAAACAGGTCAAGCCAGGAATTCAACTAATGCTCTTGCCCTGAAGGTTTCAATTGGTGCCAGCAGATGGAAAAACACAGGAGGAGGCAGAGGGCTATGATTGATTGCATAGATAGGCAAGCCTTGATCAGCAGATCCAGCTGCATAAACATAGGAGGCCCTGGGAAAGAGCTTTGCAGGAAGCCTGCAAACACCTAAGAATTTATGCTGAATTTGCTGAAACTATTTAGAATTTGAAGCAGAGAGATATATAAGACAGCAATTTTAGAGGGTCTGGGGCAGTTCTTTTCTCCCCTTGCAGAGAGAAGGCTGCCCCGATGTCCCTCAGACAGGCACTTGCTATCTGCATCTATAACCATTTGTTTGCTGTGCCAAATAAAAAGTTTCTTTGTAGCTGAGCAACTGTCGTCTGAACTGTTTATTGGTAATTGGGGAGACTTTGTAGGTGGACCCGGCCTACACTTCCCCACCGGTTGTGTGGGGAAGTTATATGCGATGGGGAAGGGGCAGCATGGGGGCAGAGAGTGAGCAGTTGCCAGCCTTCGGCATACAGGGCTGATTCTGATGTGGACTCTGTACGTCCAGGGCCAGCAAAATGTCCGGGGAAGTTATTCCACCTCTTGGGTGGAATAACTTTTCTAGACGTGTTCTTTCGGCAGCTCCGGGGCACAGAAGGGGCTGAGGGGCAAATATTACCTGCGGCCCGATCCTGGCCTTCGGAGGCCGGATCGGGGGTCAGGCTGCGGGGAATTAACTTTTTAGCAGGCGGCCAGCATCACAGCACTTAAATGGAGCCATTTAAATGCTCTAACTGAGTTAGTCGGACTTTGCTGTATGTGCAGGCCAGGATTGAATCGCGATCCCGGCCTGCACGTACAGTGCTGTTTGCGATTCTGATCCTGCAGGGTTAGACATCCCCCGCGGGATCAGAATCATGATCTCCTTTGTACGTCTGGGTCAGCCCGGACATACAAAAGAGATCTATGTCAGAATCAGAATAGGGCCCATTAGGGGTATCCTTCCATCACCTTTACCATTTAGGTGGCTCTTCTCTCTACCTTTTCTAATTCTGCTATATCCTTTATCTGCTGTTATCCTATATCATCTTCAGTCCTCTCTGTTGAGGGTAAAGGCTGAGGTCGAGAAGCTCGCATCCTGGAGATGAATGCATGGCTGCGTGGATGGTGTCATCGAGAACATTTTGGTTTCCTGGACCATGGGATGATGTTCTAAGGGCTGCAGAGCAGATATGGTGTCCATCTGTTCAAGAATTATTGAAGTGTCTTATGTAGCAGACTAGCTAACCTACTGAAGAGGACTTTAAATTAGATTCATTGGGTATGGGCGAAGAAAAGCCCCCAGGTAAGTGAAACATTAAATGCCTCAATAGAAATTGGTAAAAGGGGCAACATCTGGCAAGCTGTGTGCATAAATATCCATAGCATGGGAAATAAGATGTTGAGGCTTTAATGAAAGAGGCTGACTTGGATTTAGTGGTGGTTACAGGTAGAAAAGGTGATGGTGAAAGCCAGAAGGATGCTTGGGTGCATAGGGAGAGGAATGGCCAGCAGAAAAAAGGAGGTGATAGTGCCTCTGTATAAGTCTCTGGTGCAACCTCATTTGGAGTATTATGTGCAATTCTGGAGACCACACCTTGAAAAGGATATAAACAGGTTGAAGTCGGTGCAGAGGGTGGCTACCAGAATAGTTAGTGGTCTTCATTAGAAAGCATATGAGGACAGACTTTACGATCTTAATATGTATACTTTAGAGAAAAGGCGGTATAGGGGTGATATGATTGAGACACTTAAATATCTCCATGGCATAAATGCGCAGGAGGAGAGCCTCTTTCGATTGAAAGCAAACTCTGCTTCAAGGGGACATAGGATGAGGGTGAAAGGGGATATAATATGTGGAAATATTTCTTTACGGAAAGAATGGTAGATGGGTGGGATGGTGTCCCAGTGGAGGCAGTAGAGACGAGGACAGTATCTGAAGTAAAAAAAGCATGGGACATACACAGAAGATCTATTAAGGAAAAAAGGGGACTATTCTAGTTAACATTGAAGGGCAGACTAGATAGCCCATGCGATCTTTTCTGCCATCATGTTATGTTTCTATCTTTCTAAGATATGGCAATGAGAATTGCACACAATATTCAAAGTGCGGTTGCACCATGGAATGATACAGAAGCATTATAATATCCTTTGTTTTATTTTCTATTCCTTTCCTTATAGTTCCTAGCATTCTATTTGCTTTCTTGGCTGCCGCTGCACAGTGGGTGGAGGGTTTCAACACATTATCCACGATGATGCCTAAATCCTTTTCCTGGGTGGTGGTTCCTAATGTGGAACCTTGCGCCATGTAGCCATAGTTTGGGTTGTTCTTTCCTAAGTGCAAACTTTACACTTGTCCACATTAAATTTCATTTGCCATTTGCACATCCAGTCTTCCAATTTATTAATGTACTCTTGCAATTTTTCATAATCCTCTTGTGTTTTAACAACTTTGAATAATTTTGTGTCATCTGCAAATTTGATCACCTCACTCATTATTCTCATTTCCAGGTCATTTATGAAGATGGTAAAAAGCAGTGGGCCCAGCAGAGTTCCCTGGTAATTGGTAATTTGTCATTACTACCCTCTCTACTTTGGTAGTCATACCTTACCTGACCCCCATGTGATTCTCCCTATGCTCAATTCAATCCCCTCCTATCAATCTCTGGGAGTTACTTAGCTATATTCTTCTTCCCCAAAGAAAGGAAGAAGCCAGTTCTTACCTCTTCAGCAGCTTTTCTCCCTTATTTGCCAATCCAGTAGGCCATGGGGCATGGCAGAAATGGCATCAGTTCTCTAAAATGCTTCAGCATGCGCTTTATGCCTCCTGCAGCAGGAATCAGCTCTGCTGGTAGGCAGTTCTCCACCTAGAGGGCCCCCAGAATCACCACCCTGCATGCTATTCCATGGGGAAGGGGGAAAATCAGCTCATGCCACTTAGCCTGCTCTCAGCCACTTCTTTCCTGGGCAGCCCATGTTCCTAGCAGTCCCAGATAGTAAGATCATCCCACAGATTCAGCGGTTTTTAGGGGGGTGGGCAGGGGCAAAATCAAATTAACCTGTCAGTGCTTTAGACTGTACGTCACTGCAGCACTTGCAGTCCGGAGGAATGCATTTATTGAGGGTGGGTTTTGGTGCCAGCATACTCCTTGGGTAGCTGCCCTATTGCCCTGCCCTCATATATGGCCCAGATGCAACTTTTCTTTTCTTCGGTTTATTTCATTTAGAAGCCTGTCAAACTGAGAGTTTTTCGGATTAACATCCCGCTCTGGTTATACTATTGGCCTTAATTAGATTTTATGCACCCTATTTGAAAGCTAATCAAGAGTAATTACATTAATTAAGTGAGAATTAAATTTCTGGATAATTAATCTAGAGTAAAACGATCCCGCATTCATTTTCATTTTGTTTTTCTAACTTGGTTCCAAGAGCAAATTCTGACAGTTTGCACTGTCACTGCTTTACCTCTCTTCTCTCTGACGTTTCATCTTTCGCAATACTGATTTTGTGTGGTGGGACTTTCACTCCTTCCTTTACTCTTTGTCATAACAGCCATAACAGGAAAATCAGAAGGTGTAAATGACTTCAGACAGAGCAAAATAGTAACAAAGCAGGGGGCCCACAGATCAAATAAATGCCAAAATACTTTTTATCAACCAAAATACCAAAACTTTAAACAGAAGTGTCAGTTCATATGCCATTCCCCACAGATTAGTTGGGCAAAAGATGTTGGGCAAAATATTTGTACTGTGCTTATAAGCAGAATAGTCCTTTACTGCTTTTCAAAGTCTCTCCATAGGAACAACTTGTAACAGAAACAAAAAACTTCAACTTGAGTGAAAGCAACAGGCCATGGAAGCTGGAAGATCAGACTCCGACATGGGCTTCAGGATGAATAATTCAGAACTAACAATGGCCATCACAAATCAGTATTTCAATCATTTCAGCAGTAAATATACAAAGCATAGTAAACACACAATCTCCCCCAACTAAAAGTATGTATGTACATGTCTTTCAAGAAAACAAATTAAATATAATAGTAAAGGTTTCAAGAATCATATGGTGAGAAGCTTAATAACATGCAAGAAAATATCCATGCTGCAGGTTCCAGCAAACCCTGGCAGTATTTTGTATAATAACAAAGGATCCAAGCCAGGGAAGCAGAGTGCTATATTACGTTTTAATTAAAACGATAAACTGTAGAACCATCTGATCACACTGAAGTCGAGCACACCGCAAATTCTGTATTCCAGCAATAACTACAGGAAGGTCACATGACCACTCGGGGGGGGGGGGAGGGAAGGAAGAGCAGGTTTATAAATGTGAATGAATAAAGTTATTGAACCAATGACACCGCTCAAAGGTAAAAAATATCTAAATGAAGCTTGGTATGTCAGTTCTTATACATCAGGACAGCTGCTTAGGACTGACAAAAAAGGCAGATGCATTCAAAAGCCATCCGAGGGCACTAAAATGTAGAAATGAAGGAAAAGCTATTTACAAAAACACGCTTAGAAGCTTATTTGATCTATGGTCCCTTGGTTAGTTGTTCATACTTGTATCAGTACATGTGGTCCTTTACCATAGTGAACAAAAAATAAACAAGTCAATGGCCATACAGTCAAATAAGTTCAGAGGAGCTGGCAGCCTTGAAATGAAGTAAATGGGATTTTTCTATGTATACGCAGGATAAGTCCTCACATATGGGAGATGTCGCCAACAGAGCCCCATGTGGGACCCTTTCTCAGTTCCTTCTAGAAGCTTTCAGATTGGTTCCTGCACACATGCATGCACCTTCCTGCCTGATACTGCCATGCCTTATCACTTCTGTCTTCCTTTCTCCATGGAGCCCCATAGACATTGCGTGTTCGTCTGCACTTTTTTCTGCGTCTTTGTGAAGATTCATTTTCTTTGGCTTTTCAGGGACAATTTCTCCAAATGGATGAATTTTGTACATTATCTAAAAAATTGCTCCTAAACCAAACAATATCCTATAAAAAAGACTACGCAACTCAAGCTACACACAATAGAATGGCAAAGACCTCAGTTTTTCGCACACCCCACAAGTAGCGCCATTAAGCACTATAGGGAGCCAAGACGTTTACATCACCGGTCTTAATGCCACCACTCAACCACCCTTAAAGAACACTTTCAACATTCAACAACACCCAATACCAATGGGAAAGCTCTTAACCAATTCCAAACAGCACTAACTATCTAACACACATGCATACTCCTACATACAGCAACTAATAACACACACAAACAACGTCTTAAACGTAAGACTCAAAAGAGTCTAGAGATGCGGGGGAGTGCAAAGACTGCCCGAGGCCACAACACAATACCTGAAAAGAATAAAGATAAGTTATATCAACAGTATATCTCCACAACATCAAAATAACCTCAAGTACTTATCTTAAAGAAGATAGTGGGAAGGTGGCTTGAGCGTGATGAAGTGCTTTTTGATTTTTATTCTTTTCCCCTGATGAAGCCTAATTGGCAAAACGGGAGCTTCTGTAGGGTGTTGCTGTTATTCGTGAAGTCTACGATTCTTTTGCTTCCTGCTGTATTTTGTAGAGGTCTTTGTGATCCTATGTGAACCGATGCTGCTGCGGAGGTCCCTGTGATCCCATGCAAACTGATGCTGTTGTGGAGTGTCTGTGGTCCTGGAGGCTATGCTATCTTCTTTAAGATAAGTACTTGAGGTTATTTTGATGTTGTGGAGATATACCTCATCTCTACTGCCTCCACTGGGACACCATCCCACCCATCTACCATTCTTTCCGTAAAGAAATATTTCCACATATTATATCCCCTTTCACCCTCATCCTATGTCCCCTTGAAGCAGAGTTTGCTTTCAATCGAAAGAGGCTCTCCTCCTGTGCATTTATGCCATGGAGATATTTAAGTGTCTCAATCATATCACCCCTATACCGCCTTTCCTCTAAAATATACATATTAAGATCTTAAAGTCTGTCCTCATATGCTTTCTAATGAAGACCACTAACTATTCTGGTAGCCACCCTCTGCACCGACTTCAACCTGTTTATATCCTTTTCAAGGTGTGGTCTCCAGAATTGCACATAATACTCCAAATGAGGTTGCACCAGAGACTTATACAGAGGCACTATCACCTCCTTTTTTCTGCTGGCCATTCCTCTCCCTATGCACCCAAGCATCCTTCTGGCTTTCACCATCACCTTTTCTACCTGTAACCACCACTAAATCCAAATCAGCCTCTTTCATTAAAGCCTCAACATCTTATTTCCCATGCTACGGACATTTATGCACACAGCTTGCCAGATGTTGCCCCTTTTACCAATTTCTATTGAGGTATTTAATGTTTCACTTACCTGGGGGCTTTTCTTTGCCCATACCCAATGAATCTAATTTAAAGTCCTCTTCAGTAGGTTAGCTAGTCTGCTACATAAGACACTTCAATAATTCTTGAACAGATGGACACCATATCTGTTCTGCAGACCTTAGAACATCATCCCATGGTCCAGGAAACCAAAATGTTCTCGATGACATCATCCACGCAGCCATGCATTCATCGTTGTTCGGTGCTCGTTCGCCACTTCTTTTAGCTCCTTGTAGGTAGATACTGTGTCGACCCCGAACAACCGAACAGTTTAAGTTAAGTACTTTGAAGCCACATAAGTTATAATAATGGACTTTGTAACGGTGCTCTTTATGAATTTTTAGAGGATGGTTTTCACTAATTTGGCTCTGTTTTAGAAGAAAGTCAGCTCTTTGGTCGTTGATGCAATCTGGCACAATATTGAATCCAGACTTTGGTCTGAAATTTGGTGCCTTGACAAGTCTGAGACCTTTCAGCTGACTAATGTTCCAGTGCTCCATTGGCAATTTGAAGAATTTCTATTCTAGATTTTTCTACATGTTTATTTGAATGAGTTTTATGTGTTCATATTTCAGCATTTTTTACGTATTTGGATCCGATGATGCAGTTAGGTAGGGGTGGAGGCCTATGATAGTAGCTCTGTACGTGTAATCAAGCTCTATGCCTAGTCCTCCTTCATCTCTAGGGATGTACAGTCTTAGCATGTTTAATGTACATTTCCAAGTTTAAGTTACAATGTAGACTGCTTTGACTGAAATGATAAAACGGTATTAAAAAAACTTAAATTAATGCACTGATTCTTGTAAATTACCTCATGTGCATGGAAGAGTTTTCTTGTTCACACATCCAGTTTTTCAAGACCTTTAAGAGGCCAGTCTACAACCCCAAGGCTGTATGAGAGTACAGGAATTACCAGCTGATTGATGGCTTATATCTTATTCCATGATGATAAAGCACTTTTCAATAATGATTTTAATTTCCTGCAGTGTTCTTTACCAATCCATTCTCTCAGTAATTTATGCTTGAGTGTCATTCCTTCCTCTACTCCAAGATACTTATATAAACCTTCCTGTTCAAGGTCTTTGATGTCATAGCCTTCAGCTAGAGAGATGTTTTCTGTTTTACTCAATTTTCCTCTTTAAAAAAATTGCCTTTGCACATTTGTCAAGGCCAAAGGTCATCATGATGACATTAGAAAAGTTTTTCACTATATGGAGTTGCTCTGTTAATTATTGATCTCTAGAACTGTAGAGCTTCCAATCATCTACAAATAATAAATGGGATGTTGTTTCTGGGTTTTTATCTTTAGGATTAAGGCTAAATCTGTATCCCAAAGAGTTAATGAGAGTACTCATTGGATTAAGCGCCACACAAAACAGAAGGGGTAACAGGGAACCCCCCTGAAATATTCCTCACTGGATATTAATGCTAGGAATGATGTACTGACCATCTTTATATTTCAAAAAGAGTAAGGTTTGCCACATTGTCATGGAGAACTTAATGTACTCTTATCATACCAGGGTTTATTTTATAAATTTCAAGGCAATTTATTATCCAAGAGTGTGGGATGCTGTCAAAAGCTTTCTTATAATCAATCCATGCTATACTGTGATTTCTACTTTTCTTAGCATTGGCCATGATGGTCTTATTCAACATTAACTGGTCTTTGGTTCCACATGCTCCTCTCTTATTACCCTTTTGCTCTATTGCCATGATGTCATTGGACTCGATATGATCATATATTATGTGTGCATCTATTGCACTGAACAGCTTATAGATTGTAGATAGACAAGTTATTGGTTTATAGTTGTTGGGAGTGTTACTTGGTTCCCCTTTTGAAAGGAGATATGTTCTTCCTGGAGTAAGTCACTGTGGTGTTAAGTCTGGCTGCTTGAACAATTGATTTTTGCAATTCACCAAGTCTGGGTAGAGTAATGTCAACCAAATGTTGGTTACTCCATGTGGGGCAAGGCTCTTCCAGTTTAGGGCTCACTTTAACTTGCTTTCCAGCTCTTTCATTGTTACTGCTGGTCATTCCATAGGTGTGATGTTTGCTTTTTCTAAATGCTCCTGTATGCAGAGTAACCCTTTGCTTCTTTGCTTATAGGGTCCTCATATAGTTTTCTTCAGAAGGTTCTGTTTCGGCTTTGGTCGATGGTGCTTTTACCATATTAATGCTCTTTCCCAATTCCCTGTAGAATTATTTTGGTTCACTCTAAATAGCTTATTTTGATATCTTTCTTTTCTGTTTTCTTCATATCTTCACAGTTTTTGTACTTCTCCTGCTGTTTTCAATTTATTGTTGGAACATATAAATTTCAGATCTTCTGCTAATGCAGCCTGCTTCAGCTTGATGTCTTGGATATTCCTTAATATTGTGGTACCGAAAGCGTGCCTGAGCAAATGGAATGGCAAAATAGTGAGCACTGCACCTTTAAAAGCCAGAGCAAGCCAGGTTTCCATGGCAGCAAGAAGCTTTCACAGAGAATGCAGTTCAGTCAGAATCATGACGTAAGAGCTGGAAGCAGCCCCAACGAGGTGCACCTGGATAGTCAGAAGGGCGTGCTTGAACAAGGAAGCCGTTTTAAACCAGCTTCAGGGCAAGTCTTTCAGAACAGCACGCAGTACCAGAACAGCCGACAGGATTGTCAGCAGAGAAGGAAACTGGACAGCCAAGAAGGCAGGGAAAAGCCTTTACAAGCATCTAAACCACTTCAACAAGGAAGGCAGCAACTGAGGAAGTCTTGGAACCCAGCTCCAGGCAAGAGGGATCCTGGTGGGTCCAATCACAGTTACCTTAAAGCTAAGCCAACGCCGTCGTGGGAGCTACCTGAAGACAGGGACAAGCATTTTACCTGTAGAAGGGAAGAGAGCTCCAAGCACAGACCGGGCAGTGATAGCAGACAAGGTACGTTGGATTTTCTGCCTAATCAGAGTCTTGTCGAAGACATTGTAAAACAATTAAAAGCCAGTGCTAACAAGTGCCACGATAGCACGGCTGTAAAACCACCCAGCAGAAACACGTGGAATAAATGGTTTAATGTAGATGTAGAAACCATAAAGAGAAGCTTACGTACTAACCAAACTCCTGAGCTAGAGGACGTCACGGCTAGTAGAGGAGGGAATCTTCTAGAGCAGCTGCAAAAGGCTATTCCAGAATGCCAGCCTAGAAGTTCTCCTAGGCAGAGCTGTGAGAATGAAAGCGAGGACATGATCATTGACGCAGCAGATATTCCTGAGTCCTCTGGTTCTTTTGAGATAGACTGTTCTATGTGTAATAGAGTGGACATGAACTTATGTTAAACAAGCTTTGGTAAGAAGAATTACAAAGTTGTTTGGAAGTTTTGTGCTGCTATGAAGAAACAGTTTTTCCACTTTTATTTGATGCTTTTCATTTGCTCCTGTTTTTCTGTTTATTCTGGAAAAGAATTATATTGCTTTGCTTATTTGCCTGAGAACCTCTGTGAGGGGAAAAACCCAACAATAATAAATTTATCTGTTCCAAGAGACCCTTGTGCCACAACACATTTTTGTGAGAGTGAAACCAAAAACTACATATCCCAGCAACCCTTGCTGCTAGATAGTTTAAAGGTCACTCAGAAGCAAAACAGCCGTCACCCCTACTATAAAGCCTTCGGCCAGTAGCAGGGGAGCGTGACAATATCTTTGATGATCTTAATCCTTTTAGATACCCGTTTATCAGGGATACCTTCACAAGCAATGACTGTATTTTTCCCTCGATGCGCTTTTTCCAAGAAGGAACTGTTATTGTTTTCTTTTTCTTCTGGTCCTGCACTTCAGCTGATATTATTCTTGTAGTAATACAGTAATTTTAGCTGCACAGTATTGTATTTTATTTATTTTGGTGATGTCAATAAAGGGTCCCTTTATATAGCCTTGTTCATCTTTATAATCATACTTTTAACCTTAACTTAGGTAATCTTTCCCTTGCCTGAAACCCAGCATATTCATCTTTTTTGATGTGGATGAGAAGTTCAATCTTGAATTCCTCCACCTCTGGGTCTCTCTCCTCCCTTTCTTCCTCCTCTTCAGTTGATTGGTTGACCTGTCCTGTAGTTGCCTCACTCTCCCACAGTTCCAGGTCTCCAAGCTCCACCTTCCCCCTCGACTGCTCTTTCTGTTTCTGCGTATTCCTTTTTTCTGGTAGTGTCATCCAGGTCTCCTCCTCCTCTCTGTATTTCTTTTTCCACGGAAGCCCTTAGTTGCTTCAAGATGTTATCATTCACATACTGCTTTGCTTTGATCTGCAAAATTAAAGATCTTAAATTTGCATCTGTTGCTTTTTTGCAGTTTTTCTTCTACCAATTTTCCTCTTTCTTTCAGAGTTTGCTGGGTTCTCTTCGTATACCCTCTTGATTTAAATATAGGGTTTGTAGCATAAAAGTAGCAGTACGTTACCTAATCTTTATCTGCAGAAGTCCATTTAACTGTAATTAATTCTCTTAACTTTTTCATTCATTTTTGTGGTTTATCTCCTGCCATTGTGGGCCCATGAACAGGCTAATCATGGCCTTTATCTGTGGCAGGGTTGTTATCTACATCTGCAGTGTCTGCACTATCGCAAACACCATCATTAGCCCTAGTGCGTAAGCTATGGGTGGGCACCTTTTTATCCTGGGTGACATGCGGCCAGTATGTATTTTTCTTTTTCGTTCCTACCATATTTCAATGGTAGCGTCATCTTGCTGGGATTTAGTATAGATTTTATACAATGGGGTCATCACGTGAAGGCACCCAGCAAGACTTGAGGAGGGAACTATATTCTCACCCCCTAAGAGAAGCACAGCAATTCACCAACCACAGCTAGTGAATTTTGTGCCGCTCTTCCCCTTGACCCCCTTTTCAGCCTTTTGTGAGTTCTCCTGCACTATCCACCATTGTAGCTGCATGTTACTTCCCTTTAGTTTTTTTAGTTTAGTGTTTTGGGTCATTTAAGGTTTCCTTTTTTTTTTTTTTTGTTGCCTTTATAGGCCACATTTAGGTCTCAGGCGTTCTAGTCGCAATACTTTTTCTTCCATTAAAATTGAGGAGTTTGATTTTGCAGCAGCTAGTTTTATGGCTACTATATCCCAAAAACTGGCCAACAGGTTTAAAAAGTGCACCCAGTGCCTTAGGATCATGTCTATTACAGACACTCATAAATGGTGCCAGCAATGCTTGGGGTCAGAACATGAACTGTCTTCTTGTGTTTTGTGTTCACAGATGACAAGGAGAGGTCTCCAGGTTCGAGAGAAGTAGCATGAATTCAATTTTGATGCTGAGAGGACCGATCCATCATCTTCAGCATCAGCAGCGTCAAATCTCCATAGATACTAGTGGTGCATTAACATCAAGGGGCCCTTGAGATCACTCGGAGATGAGCACCAGTAGATCTCCCCAGCATTGGCACCCACTGATACTGCCTCAAGAAAGACGAAGGATTTGTCTCCATTCTCAAAGACAATGAGGACTAAAAATGGTGAGCATTGGGTGGACACCACCACCTTCAACCAACTCTAACAATTTGATAAGTTTATATTGATCAACCACTCAAAACCACACCAAGCTCAGTATACTTCCCAAAATGCCTAAGAACGCACAAAAATATTTTTTGTAAAAGAGGCCTCAGAACAGGGCACTCTGACCATACAGGTTAAGCTCCATATCATGCTCCAGTGCAATATCTTTCATCGGCTACTTTACTTTTTAACTTTTTTTCAAACAATGTCTCTGTATTTGTGTACAAACTTGCATCCAGTTCATCACACATAAAGTGATAAAGTACTTATCTTGATAGTTCCATGTTCCAGTTCATCACAGGAAATGTATAAATAAGACTGCCCCCTACTCGACTCTGGTTTCGCCTTTCTAAGATGGCTGCTTCAGGAGAAAAGGAACAGCTGTAGACTGCATTCAATACTAGATCCCTGCCACAACATAGTGTTGCTGTAAATCCAATGGGCTCACTTCTGGATTGAAAAAGGGTCATGCGACCAAACATAAAGACATGATGACATCACATTATAGACATCCATTCCAACACTTCATTTAATCCTTGAGGTTGCAAACTCGATAATCTAAAAATCCAATGTTGTTCAATTCGGGTCAACACAGATCTGTGTCACCAATAAGATATTCCAATAGATGATCAATGACAAACCACTATACTTGTTCCCAATGGTGGCCCAAAATTTCACCAATGCTGAACAAGAGGGGCCATCTTTAGAAAGGCAAAACTCAAGTCGAGTATAGGGCAGCCTTATTTATGGATTTCCTGTGATGGAACATGGAACTATCAAGCTGAGTACTTTTTCACTTTGTGTGGCAAACTGGATGCAAGTTTGCACACAAACACAGAGACATTGTTTGAAAAAAAGGGAAAAGGTAAAGTAGCTGATGAAAGATATGAGTGTTCTTAGATGTTTTGGGAAATATAAAGCTTGATGTGGTTTTGAGTAGTTGAGCATTGGGTGGAGGCGTCAGTACATTGACATCAAAATCCATTGGAACAAGAGAATTGAGATTTTGGAGGAACTCTAACCCTGAAGTAGCCCCTATGTAAGAGTGCTCATCCCCCTCGCTATTAGAGGGGCCATGCCAGTTTCCAAAGAGCTGAGACCATTCTGCTGATACTCCCTGCAGACATCAGCTGAATTTATTTATTTATTTATTTATTTATTTATTTAACAGTTGCTTATATACCGCTACCTTCCACAGATCAGGTGCGGTTTACAATGAACAAGAATGAACAGATTTGACCTTATACCTTTGCCCATGACAGACCTTGAGGAGCGGTTCTTGAAAGAATTCAAGCATAGGATGATGATCTTTTCCCTTTGTTAAGCTACAGCTTTGATGGCATCGACAATGGTGCAAAGGCACATCAAACCCATCCCAGGTTTCATTTAGGACTCCAGCAGGGGAAGCCACGTTTGAGATCGTGGTACTGACCTGGCTTCCATATCTAGTGGTGATTGGCAAAGACTACCCAAACTTTGGAGTGATATGGGCCCGGCTAACTGATGGCACTGCTAAATGAGACCAGGAAGATTTCCCAGAGATTTTCCTGCTGGAAGACCCAAATCTATATGTTGAGAATCCCAAGACTGCTAAATTCTGGAGTTTGCGTCGCCAGGAAAACCTACGCTACCAACAGAACCTGGAAGTAGTTATGGGGATTCAGTAGGTAATAGAAAGTCCCCTGTAAAAACCTTTCCCTATTTTGTGCTGAAGGGATATTTATTATACAGAGTGACTGAGGGTGCCCTAGAGGGAGACAAGGTAGAGCAACTGATAGTTCCCTAGCCTATTCTCAGCAGGTGTTATTGTTGGTCCATAGCCATTTATTAGGGGTACACCTGAGGGTGGAGAAAACACTAGAGCGTGTTTGGGCCTGATTTTTCTGGTCAAGGATCCATAAACAGGTGCCGTTACATTGCCAGTCATGCCCCACCTGCCAATTTCATACCCCACCAGAGTCCGACCTGCCCCTCTAATGCCTATGCCTATCATTGAAAACCCCATTTGAAAGAGTGGCCATGGATCTGGTAGGACCCTTGGAGCGAACCACCTGAGGCAACAAGTATATTTTAGTCATACTGGACTATGCTACCTAATACCTGGAGGCCATTTTTCTAAGGAATATGAAGACCACTATGATCGTGAATGCCCTCTGGGAAGTATTCTTGTGGGTGGGAATACCCAATGAGATCCTCACAATCAAAGAATTCCCTTTGTATCGAAGGTGATGAAGCAAATGTATGCCTTGGTGAAGGTCAAGATTCTGCGAACATCAGTATATCACCCACAGATGGATGGCCTCATTTAGCAATTTAATAAAACTCTGAAACAGATGTTACAAAAGTTTGTGCAGGAGAACGGGAAGAATTGGGACATTCTCCTACCCTATTTTATATTTGCCATCTGTGAAGAACCTCAGAGTTCCATGGGGTTTTTGCCTATTGAGTTGCTCTTTGGAAGGCGGCCAAGAGGCATATTAGACATGGTAAGGGAAACCCAGGAAGAAGAACCCCATGCCAAGCATAATTTAGTGGAGTAAATTATACAAATACAAGACCAGCTGAGGGAAGCCAGAGAGGTGCCCGATCTGAAAAAAGCCCAAACCGAGCAGGCCAGGGACTACAATCGGGCAGCATTGCACTGTATCTTCCAACCAGGAAGCAGAGTTTTAGTTTGCTGCCCTCATCCGAGAGCAAGTTACTCTGTAAAGTGGAGCCTGTTAACTACAAGATTGCCCAGCCAGATAAACGGAAGAGAGCCAAAATTTACCATATTAGCCTACTGAAAAAATGGACTACAGTGACTGCTATGATGATACAGGGAGATGATTTTGGGTCAGAAATTTCAGCCCCATCAGATTCAGCTCATCTCCCAATTGGAGACCAGCTCTCTGCTGCCAGAGAAGAGATTTTGAAGGTTTGATCCTCAGAACCTTAAAGGTGATCTCTACCTGCCTGGGATGATCTTACCTCATTTGTCATGAAATCGTTACTAACCCTGGGGTGGTTATCCATCAACGACCCTACCAGATTCCGGAGGCCCAGTGACAGGCCATTGCCAAGGAGCTGGAAGAGATGCTTAACCTAAGAGTTATAGAAGAGTCTATGAGTGACTGATCATCATTCATCATCTTATTTCCTAAACCCGATGGAAGCATCAGATTCTGCATTGACTTCCAAAAGGTCAATGCAGCTTCTAAACTGGAAGCATATCCCATGCTCAGAGTGGATAATCTAATTGAGCGACTCATTGAAGTATGCTTTATATCAACCTTGGATCTGACCAAGGGATACTGACAAGTGCCCTTAACTCCGGCTGCAAGGTCCGTTCCAGTTTACAGTACTGCCTTTTGGATTACATGGGGCTCCAGCCATGTTTCAATGCTTAGTCGACCGCCTACTGAGACTGCACAGGAAGTATGTGGCTGCATACGTTGATGACATTGTCTTCTACAGCAGAGATGGACCACCCATCTAACCCAAGGCTGGGTTGATGGCCAACCCCAAGAAATGTTTTCTGGGAGGTTGGCATGTTCAATACCTGGGATATTTAACCCTGGAATTACTGAGACATTTTGCACACACTGAATACCGTTGGGGTCATAAATGACGCCACGACGAATTTTAATTGTTAACCATGAAAAATTTAAACTAAACAGACAAAATATTATTCTGAATTAATTATTTATTATATGAAGGTTAAATGTTTTGAAATGTAATGCTTTATCATAAAATTACATGAAGAAGAGTTGCCATGAAAGCAGTTTTTGCATGTACTTGATGAACACAGTAAAGTACTACAGTCATTTGCATGAGGCACAGACGATTTCTGAATGTTCTTTGCAAACATTGCGCTTGCAGGAGGTGCAAACTATGTTGCTTTTCTTGTCTTTTTCTCTGGAACAGCAGTGACACCTTGCCCTTTTCTTTGGGATCCCGACATTGCAATCAGCATCAGTGGCTTCTTCAATGCTGGAGAAGTCTCGCTGCAATTACTCTGAAGCAGCTGCTTTCCTAATTCCAAGAGGAATAGACAACGTCTGTGCTTTGACTTGGACTGCCATTCTGGATTTAGTGACATCCAAACAATGAAGACGTTCAAAGCACTGATGTCCAACATGTTGTAGAAGATTGTCACCGGCCAGCGTCTTGTCATTCGTTTTGTGGTATACGTTGTGATGCAGCGGACCCTCTTGCAGAAGGAAGAAAAGTTTTAAATTCAGAAAAAAACAGGTATAAGCTGCAATATCCCGAAGGTCCACATAGAGGGAGCAGGAGAGCCAGCATAGAGTCAGAAGAACCACGCCTCTATGGGCAGGACTTAGGCCCAGTCAGTTCCGATTTAAGCAGAGGCAGGTCTGAATCAAGCAGACCAGTCAAGGGACCAGTCCAAGGACAACTCCAGAGACAAGCCAAAAGAGAAGTGCTAAGAGAAATACCAAGCCAGGTTGAGAGAGATGTTCCAACACCCAGCCTGGGAGAGAGACATGTCCAGGGAGAAGTGCTAGGACACATCCTGGGAGAAAGACATCCGAGGAATGTCGTGGAGGAAAGATATCCAGTGAAAAGATATCCAGGAGAAGGATATTCAGAAGGAAAAGATATCCAAGGAGAGAAAGGTATCCAGAGAGATATCCATAAAAGTAACCAGAGAGAAAAGTGGAGAACACAGAGGCCTGGTGAGCAGAGAGAAGCTGAAAGGGCGAGGCCACCAGACAACAGCCTCAGGAGTGAAAGCAAGGGCAGATGGCAACAGCTGCAGCCTTGGCTCAGAGGGGTTCCTCCACACACTAAGGCAAGAGAGATAGCGTGGGAGTACTTGGGCCATCCTGAGTTGGAGGACAACCAGACTAGGCCTCAAGCCTTCCCTGTGAAAGAAAGAAGAAAGCGCAAAGGTAAAGCTTCCATTTCTTGTAATTGTTTGCTTAAGCCTAGCATAGAAGAAAGGCAGGGGAAAGAAGTTTATCTGCATGACCATGACATTTATGAGCAAAAACTAACAGATAATTTCCCTAAGAAGAGAACTGCCAATATTAAACATTGTGATAAGAGAGCTTTTAAAACTATAGCTGATGAAGAGCCATTGTTTTACCCAGTAGCAAGAAACCGACGCCCTAACCTAACCACCAGACACTGGGAAACTGTACGGCACGCTTTTAAAAAGCCAGAAACTCAGCCATGCAGAAGCCTCAGACTCAGAGCCATCTGATATAGAATGGATGCAAGTGGAATCTGCGGTGAGGAGGCTGAGGAACCAATGGAATGTACATATTGTACAGCAGTGAAGCTGTAGTCTATTTGGAGTTCCATGAATGCATAAAGTGAATGCAGTATTTGTCCTACTTTAAGTTACTGTGAAGTTAACAGTTATTACTTTGACCGTTTTGTGCTTTAAACCTGATGTAAGGACTGGTACAATTCTGTTACTTTCCAAAGCCGTTTGTTTTTGAACCATTTTTGTGCAAAGGGGAAATAAAGCCTTTTTCTTTTTCCCTCCACTTTGGCGTGAAGTTATTCTTTTGGGAAGTTGGTAACGAGGTCGGCACAAAGGACTGCTACCTTTGACCCTCGCACCTGGCCAACCCCAATCACCCTAGTCTTGTGCGCTCCCCAGCCCTTCGGTGGAAAACTACGCCGCCACCAGGGGGGGCTGCGGGGGACAACGTGCGCAATATTTGATCTGCCATATCTACTCCACCTTTACTAGAATTATAGTCCAAGATCATGCGTGGTTTTTTGTCTGGACGTGTGTTATCTACTTCTTATTGATCATGCAAACTGCTCAGAAGAACAACCACTTTTCCTTTCTTCGGGCAATAGGAAACCAGAGTGGCGTCATCGTGAAAGGCAAACAGTGAAGTGAATACCTCTCAGCCCTTTGCTGTTACAAATTCTGGAGGTAATTCTTTTCTGTTCTTTTGAATTGTCCTCAAAAGTGTCATTTGTTTTTCTAGCAATTTCTGTGACAGGGATAAACTGCAGAAGAAATTGTCAACAGTAACATTTCTGCCAGATTGCGTCAATCCTTCAGTGAGTGGCAGCACAACCCTTTCACCCTGATTCTGTTCCCTGTTTTGTCCGAGTTCCCTTCCTATATATACTTGAAGACACAGAACATATGACATTGCACTGTCACACAACATACATAGCTTTATGCCATATTTCCCAGGTTTGCTGGGAATATATTGTCTGAACGGAACACGGCCACGAAATGTAAACAGTTGCTCATCCACGGTAATATTTTCACCAGGAACAAAGGCTTCACTTAGAGTTGCTTCCCAGGTATCAAAAATATGTCTGATTGGAGCAAGCTTATCCACGCCTCGTTGTTCACGTCTGTTGGTTACATCATCAAATATGAGAGCACAAGAAATTTGCTGAAAACGGTTACGGGCCATATTTTTGCCGAAAACAGAATGACCATCTTCAAGGTTCCACAACTGAACTATGGATTCATTTCATAACTTGTACATGCCTGAGAGGATCAGAAGTCCAAGAAAAAGTTGAAATTCTCCGTCTGTCAAATCTTTCCAGGTGTCGCCATAAATGTGTCTTCCTTGTTTGCTCGTCCACATCATGATTTCATTCAATAAGTTCTTCCTCATGAACAAGTGGAATGCTGCGAGAGGGCCATCAACATTTTCGTACAGCATACCTTGTAGGACCTTGTTGTACAGGCATGACGTTAGCTCTGGCGTATCTTCCAGCAGCTTGCTTTATAGGTTTCCTGTTCCATGATGTGGCATCCTTAGATACATAGGCTTCAATGGCAACATTTGTGCTTATAGTTGATGACCTCTTAGCTCCTCTACGACCACAACTAAGATTTCTCACAGATGATACTTACACCGAGGACTCCTGCCTCCTTCCCCGTCCAGCACAGCCTCGACCTTTGCCTCGACCTGTAACTTGACTCTACTGCAGACGATGTTACCGGCTCAACATCAGTCTCACATTTACTTGGCGACCAACTGCTGTCGCCATCTGAATCATGACTGTCATCATCAAATTTATCACCCGAACTTGGCTGATATGCTTCTTCGCTTGCTGAATATGCTGCATCATCAGACGACTCAGAGCCGTCACTGTCAGCATCTCGTTGCAATATTTCTCTTACTTGGGCAGCTGAATACTTTCGTTTTGACATCATAAACAATAACCTAAAATAAATAAACAAAGATAAAGTTGAATAAAACGCAAAGCAGTTTTGCTATAGGTGTACAATAATCGTGATGAACGAGCTGAAAGCCTTTAGATTTCATCGGAAATAATGAGAGAACATATGATAGCAATTACAGAAAATGTGTAGTTTTCATAAAATAAGAGTACAAAAAATAAATGATTCATAATTAATGATAAATACCTTTGTCAGATCAAGAAATTCAGAAAACTGCAAATTGTATCATGATCCAAACCGGACGTAAGCAACTGGGGTCAAAAATGACCCCACTGGTACTCTGTGCTGCAATTCATCACTAGCGTCACCTAGTGGATGAAAATTATTCCTCTCATGGTGCAATATTTTATTTATTTATTTTATTTATTTACATTCTCTTATATACCGCGCTATTCTGCATCAGTGCGGTTTACATTGAACAAACTGAAATTACATTGAACAGGGCATTATAACTTGGAGATAACTATTTTACAGGGAACATGGGCTGTGGAGGGTTAAGTGGCTTGCCCAAGACCACAAGGAGCACCTGTGGGACTAGAAACCCCAGTCCTTCCGGCCCAAGGTTGCTGTCCTCTAGTGGGATTTGAACCCCCGACCTTCCGGCCTGAAGTACCTTGCCCCAACCACTAGGCCACTCCTCCACTCCTATAAAGAGAATATTGACATGTGAAAAGTCATAAAAAGATTGCATTCTTGAACAACTAGTTTCCGAGATACGCGTTGTGAAACTTGCAATGGGGTCACTTTTGACCCCATCGGTACTCCCAGGGTTAATTGGGAATGGGTAGATATGATCTCAACTTGTTTTTAAATTGTAAACCGCCCTGCTGTGTTTTTAACAAAGGGCAGTCAATCAAATTGAATAAACCATAAACTGTGGAAGGTGGATGTCATTGTCCAGGTTCCCACCCCAAAACTGAAGAAAGAGGTTTGTGTCTTCCTTGGATTGATTGGCTATTATTGCTGGTTCATCCCTTATTTTACAGAGGTGGTGGAGCCATTAACTAGTCTCCTCCAAAAGAGAGCTCCTGAACGTATTCAGTGGTCACTGGACCCAGGACCTGGCCTTCCAGCACCTCAAGAAAGCTGTGTCTTCTGAACCCATTCTGATTAGCCCTGATTTCTCTCTACCTTTTATTGTGCAAACTGATGTCTTAGAGGTGGGCTTATGAGCTGTTCTGGCCCAGGAAGTCAGGGGTGAAGAACATCCCATAGCCTTCATCAGCAGGAAGCTGCTTCCTTGGGAACAGCATTATGCGGTGATCGAGAAGGAAGCCCTAGCTATCAAGTGGGTGCCTGAGATCTTCAAATACTACCTGTTCAGCTGACTGTTTATGCTGGTAATGGACCACCAACTCCTCAAGTGGCTGGCTCAACATAAGGAGTGCAATGGCCATACTATGCAGTGGAGTTTGAGTCTCCAACCTTATCAGTTTTGTATCCAACATAGGGCTGGTTAGGTTCACTTGGACAAGGATTTTCTTTCCTGGGTGGGGGTATCGGGTGAGGCAGGTGCTCAGTGGTACATGGTTGAGCTGAGGGGGAGAGTGTGTGATGGGGTCTATAGAATGTTACCTGTCCCTCTCCAAAGGGAGTATCAATAGTCCCCTTTAAGAGAGTCCGCAGCCCAGAGTTCAGGGCTAGGAGAACATGGCTCAGAGGGAGAGATTAAGAACCCAGCAGGCTGCAGGACAGATAGAGGCCCATGGAGCCAGAGTCCTTCCAAGGCAAGCCGGGCAAAGGAGTTCTGAGGAAGGAACTTTAAATGGGGCTGGAGGAAGCGCTGGGAGAACCAACTTACGGAGGTTTGACAAGCTGGGACAGAAGTAAGCTGATTTTGTTTTCTCTGAACTACTGTCTGGCTTTTAAAGGAAACCCCTTCCCACCGCACATCATGTTTACCATAGAAGCATTAAGTAATTCTGTGCTATGCAGGTCATTCCAGCAGAGGCCAGCGCTCAAGCAGCCACGTTCTGCCCCCTCTAACAGGAGGTTTGCATCAGAGGCAGTGGGATGTAGCAGTACCTGAGAGTGGTAGGCTTGTTCTGGAAGGGACTGTGCCATATTGAATTACCTTATGCTTCTTCCAGCCTGACTGAGGTAGGCATGGGAAAGGGAAGTGTTTTAAAGTGTTGCTCCGTTGCACAGAGGCTGTGCTGCCACCCCTCAAATTATACTATTGTAGGCAGGTGCCTAGTCTGTATAATGGTTGGGCAGTCCTGTTGGAAGTGCAGACCACTGCTTTATCTTTTCTTTATCTTTATTGAGACATTTGATATATCGCCTAGGCAATTGCATTAGAGCGGTGCACAGTCATAAAAACAAAGGCTGCAGAGGAAACAAAGAGCGAAGAAAGAACGCCATTAATTGGATAGGACAGTAGCAGAAAAGGCAGAAATAAAAAGGACAGAGAGCAGCAGTGACACACAAAGGAGGGATATGGGAGCAGAATAGCTGACAGGGAGGACTCAAGGGTTGGGGTGGGAAGATCGAATGATAGATGCAATAAGTGAGTCTTCAGCAATGCTTTGAAGTGAGGGAATGAAGCCTCGGTATGCAAATCTGAGGGGAGTGAGTTCCAGAGTGCAGGGGCAAGGAAAAAGTAAGCAGAGTGGCGGGTGAGTTTGAGGCGAGCTTGGCAGGAGAAGGGAGGAAAAGCCAATTCCCACATGAGGAGCGGAGGGGTCGTGGGGAGGGCTGGTGGTGAATAAGATCAGCAAGGTAGCGGGGAACACTGGTGTGTAATACCCGATGAGTGGTGGTGAGGATCTTATGAACAAAGCGATATTTAATGGGAAGCCAGTGGAGCTGCAGAAGGGGTGACATGGTCCGATGGGGAGGAATGAGTAATAAGATGGGCAGCTGTGTTGTGAATGAGCTGAAGGTGACAAAGTTGGTGCTGTGGGAGCCCTGCAAAAATGACGTTACAGTAATCCAGCTTTGAGACAACAAGGGACAGCACGAGGGTGGTAAGAGAAGGTTGAGAAAGAAAGGGATGTGCAGCACATAGCTGACGCAGCGAAAAGAAAAGAGCGCTGGGCGAGACGAGAGATATGAGAGTGAAAGTTGCCTTAGCGCTTCAAACTTTCTATCTCCAGGAGGGAGGCAAAATGAGACATTTTATCTTTATACTGTAGTACTGGCTGCACGAGTTCTGATTGAAGATACATCTTTAAAAAGTATGAGAAAAGTAAGGTGAAAATATTGAAAATAAGCTTAAAGTCTATAAGGGTTTTGCAATTCACACTATTGTTTCTGCTCCCAAACCTCTTTAATCTTCCCCTCTGACACTCAAGTCCTCCTCCTCCTCTCCTTGCTCCTGTTCTGTGCTCACAGTTAGTAACAAATCTCTCTAATTGTCTATTTAGCTTAGGGGAACAGGCATCCTAGAGAACGATCATGTAACCTTGCTAAATAAACAAAGAAAACTGAAGCAAAGAAAGTAATGAAAAGTCTGAAACAATCTCTGAAAAGCTGGAAATGATGGAATTTGGGTTTTTTCTTCTTGATGTAGCACCCCAATCTGAAGACAGGATCTATAAGGTCTTCCAAATGTATGTACTACATCTGAATTCTAAAGAAAATTTCCCAGAGATTTCTTGACAGGATATTAAACTGGACTAGATTACAGGATTTGCAAATCAAGCGTGTGATATCAGATATTTGAAGCTCAATCCAGGTGTAGGACAAGACTCCCAGGTTACCTATTTTTGTATCTTTTTTTCAGAAAAGTTTTATGTCATTATGTTCTCAGTGGTCCCGCTCTCTTCACTCAGTTTTGCTTGGGAAAGTGACAGTGTTCTTGCTTGACAGCTTCTTTTCCTCACCCACTGCTACTGAACGCTTCATGCAAATGTTATTTAATTTCAAATGTAATCCAAGAAATTGTGTTGCAGGGCATACAAGTTTCTTGGCTAGTTTCTTTGCCATTGAGGTCAACTGGGGTTCCTGAGGGCTTGCACTGGTCTTTACCCAAGTGATTAGAACCAGTTGCATCTTAAGGTCTTGGTTTTAACAATGGTGTTATAAAGTATTCTTGGATCTTCACAATGTGAAGTATACTCTCATGTGCTTGGAGTTTGGTTTTAAGTTAGCTGTGTGCGTAGAAAAGAAGGGGCCTCAGCATCAACACTTTCATGAATATAAATGTCTTCTTGTTTGCATCCAAGACAATGGCAAAGAAAATGAGTTTATTGGGCACATCTGCATTCCACATACCTAGCCATGCATTTTTTAATTACAGGAGACTGTACCCCAAAAGACCTTGATAGGCTGAAATCCTATACTCAACTACTCAGCCTGGATCCCACTCGCTGCTGCTTCAGTAAGTGCTTGGCTGAGGCCACTAGCTGAATGTGCAGGTTGATATGACAGTAAGGAAAAGGAGGATTGCCCAGTGATCAGCTGAGGGTTTCCCCAAAAAGCAATGATCAGGGGAGCGGGTAAGGTGGGAGACAAGCTGGTGACCTATGGGATAGCTTGAGCCAGTCAACAAGTCCCCTTCCTTTTTATGGTGCTAGTTTGAGCTTTCTACCTCCTCCACACATGATATTTCGTCCTTGGGTGGGGTTTGGGTTGAGGAGGTTATTTTAGAAACTGAGGAGCTCGTGGCTGTAACCTTAGCTTTTTTCGGTGAGGGAGTCAGGACTCTAATGGGCATTTGGGCTTTTACAGTTTCTCAAAGACTGTACTAGATCAGATGCAGACTTTAAGGGGTAGGTCTGTCCATATTTTAGTTTCTGTGGCCAAGATGGGCATCATTCTGTGGAGAGCTAGCTACACCCAATCTTTAAAGGACAGGCTACAGGCCCTGGTTTGGGTCTGGCACAGAAAAGTCACCAGGAGGGGATGGCTTTAAATGGCTACTTATAGTTGGTTTAGCAGAGGCGCTGGGATTCTACAGCTTACCTTACAGTGGGCACTTGAGACTAGCGTCCTCTGCAGTCATGTATGAGGGCGATGCCATGAGCTCCTATTTGGGATTTTTGAGTGCTAAAAGCTATTTTTTGGGCATAGGCATAACTGAGGGAAAATGGCTTTAGTGGGTTTTTTTTTAAAATTTTATAAAATACACAGATACGAGTATGCACACACATTTACATTTGCATGCCATTGGTGCTGGTCTTGGGTGGCTGTTTTATAAAGTCATATAGCTGCGTCATGTAGCCTTCATAAAATAGGCTCAAAATAGAACTCTTTATGGACTTTTCACGTATAAAATTACCTCCTCCCCCCCCCTGCCCGGTCTTGAGGATGCGTAGAGACCATCTTTAACAGGTGTTTCTTTAATATGCATTCTTTTAAAATAGTCATATTCTGTTATAAAATATAGGCACCTTTTACCAAAGTGCACTGTGGTTTTGCAACTCATGTGCATTTAGTGCATAACAAATGTGCAGAGTAGTTGCAAGCGCTGTGCAGTGATTATCAGGGGGACAGGGCGTCCAGCATGTTCCCAGTAATTACTACACTGACCAGTATTCACAATTACCACGAGTGTGCTTAACTCCATCTATTGTGGTGGTGTTAGGTGAACCCACACTAATTGCAAAGGTCGCAGTTAGCCCATGCTAACTGTGCACTGTTGACCCCACACCCATCTCCGAATCAGTCCACTTGCTTCCCTAACGCACCATGTACATTTAGCACAGAAATATGGCCGTGCTGTCATGGCCCCACACTAGCTGTCAACACGTGTTCCAGCACGCCTTCAGCAGGTACCAGAACATGTGCTTACAGCTTGCGCCCTTTGATAAAAGACCCCATAGTTTGATTTGTTGCACTATAAAATTGGAAGTTTACTATAATAATGTGTGGGTGCTCAAAAAGCATGTGCAGGAATTTCCATTCTAACGTGCTACTTGATAAAATAGACTTTCTATATTTAAACACCCATGAGAGATGCAACAGAAGGTGATTATTGAGAGTGGCAGTACAATTACTATCAGTGAAATGGAATGATTGTCAGAACAGTTCTACTCTTTTTACTTTCCATTAATGATCCTCTGGGCACTTCATGGAATGGATAACATTAAGGGCTACAGCAACAGACTTTCAGTTAAGCTTCAAGAGGGTATAGTAAAATGTGTAGGTCGGGTTCAGAAACTCCCCTTGCTTTCAGCTGGATTCCAGAGACAGGATAACTTTCTATAGGTTCTCCAGGTTCAGGTTGGAATACAGATGTTCAGAACAATGATAATCTTTTATAAAAGGCTTGGTGAACTAAAAATGTGATATTGCAGCACTTCCACCCACCTGCAACAGTGCAGGTGGAGAACTCCGAGTCCTTCACAGTTTTGCGGGAACATAGTAACATAGTTTATGACGGAAGATAAAGAGAAGTATGGTCCATCTAGTCTGCCCAGCAAGGCAGCAAGAGTAGGTGCACCTGCCGCTCCGTGCAGGTCACCCCTTCCCATGCCTTTGTTTAGGGGTGTACCCACCGCTCCGTGCAGGTCACCCCTTCCCATGCCTTTGTTTAGGGGTGTGCCTGCCACTCCGTGTAGGTCACCTCTATTTGTTGAGGTATAAGAGACAGTTATAAACGTTGCTTATAGTGTTGCCAAAGAAGCACGAATAGGTTGTGCCATGCACATGAGAAACCATTTTATAAAAGAACATATAAAAAAAAAAAAAAAGAGTGCCATCACTAGGGGCTTTGAACATGTAAGCAGCATTACATACATGTATAAATCATGATTTTGCTACTTAGCATATAACTGGTGCCAGTTACACCTGTAAGTGGAGCAGTTTGTAAACCTGTATGGAGAGCTGGTTAAGGAACCATCCTCCAAAATGCAAACATTTTGCACCAGAAAATGATTTTGAAGACCAGAGAGGAAATGCACATTTCCCCACTCAAGCTCTCCTCCAATTCCCAGGTCCAAAGAAGACATCAGTTGAGAGTTGTGAGTGGCTTGAAGCAGGTGCAGATATGCCACTAGGGAAATGTTCCACGGTATCTGTGTGTGGCTGCTTTAGAAAAAGGGAATACCTGCATATGGTGCAACACTGCCCAACCCACATTCGGAACACGCCTTCTGTAGATCTCTGCAGCTGCCCCATATACACGTACATTGCATCTTTTCTAAAGATACATTGATTAGTAGCTGTAAATCCACTTTTTACATTTGCGAACAGCACCTAAACCTTTTAAAAATTCAGGGAGCTAGTTAATAAAGTGCACCAGTGCTAATGTGTATTAATTCACCATAATTTGTGTTATTTTAGCTCAGTTCTCATTTTATTCAATGGGACCTAGTTATTAATGTACATTAGGGTTAGAACACCTTAGTAACTAGCCCCCTCAGTCATAAGAACATTAAAAAATGCCATACAGGGTCAGACCAATAGAATGCTAGGTATCATAAGGAAAGGAATGGAAAATAAAACAAGGATATTATAATGCCTCTGTATCGTTCCATGGTGCGACCGCACCTTGAATATTGTGTGCAATTCTGATCACCGTATCTTAAAAAGGATATAGCATTATTAAAAAGGTACAGAGAAGAGCCACCAAAATGGTAAAGGGGATGGAAGGATACCCCTATGAAGAAAGGCTAAAAAGGTTAGGGCTCTTCAACCTGGAAAAGAGACGGCTGAGGGGATATACGATAGAGGTCTATAAATTAATGAATGGAGTAGAATGGGTAAACGTATGATTTAGAGCCTGCGTCAGAAGCAATGTTCCCTCTAATTTTCTGTAGGCTGTGTGCACATAAAATATCAGCTGTGTGCAGCTTTTGAAGGAAGGTTAAATTTTTGTGTGCCACATAATGGCACTCGGAGTTATATACTTTAAAATTTGACTACACATCAGAATACAGTATGTACACCACATTGATTTTAATCAAATTAAATGAAAATAGACGATTACTAAATGAAGTGGAAAATTTCTAGTAATTACAATCATAACTTTTACATTTTAAGACGTCTGTGCTGTTTTCTATCAGAATCAGAGCCGTAATTTTTGTACGCTCTGTTGTAAAGTATGTGCGCTCGCTCGGCGAGGTGTGTGCGTGCGCGCGTGCACACGCGCACAGCTAGAGGGAACAGTGGTCAGAAGCCTTATGAGAAGAGACTTGAAGACCTAAATATGTACACTTTGGAGGAGAGGAGGGACAGGGGAGATATGATTCAGACCTTTAAATACTTAAAGGGATATAATGAACAAACAAACCTCTTCCAAAGACGGGGAAGCTGTAAAACTAGAGGGCACAACAGGAAGCTGTAAGGTGGTAAATTGAAAGGCAATGTCAGGAAATACTTTTTCACGGAAAGGGTGATGGATGCTTGGAATGCCCTCCCGATGGAAGTGGTGGGGGCAAACACGGTGACAGAATTCAGAATGGCATGGGACAGACACAGTGGATCCCTTTACAGCAACAGGATAAAATCAGAATAAACTGAACCATCTAATTTCTCAACAAATAGGGGTGTCCTACATGGAGTGGTGGGTTCACCCCTAAAGAAAGACATGGGGAGGGATGGCCTGCACAGAGCAGCAGATGCACCTACTCTTGCCATCGTGTTGGGCAGACTAGATGGACCATGCTGGTCTTTCTCTGCCATCATTTACTATGTTACTATGATATCACTGCTTGACCCAATACAAGCATTGAGGAACCTGTGTCTTTTGGAAAAACTGCTAGGTACTTATGACCTAGATTGGCCACTGTTGGAAACAGGATACTGAGCTCAATGGACCTTGGTCTGACCCAGTATGGCATATCTTATGTTCTTAAGTGACTTGCCTAGGGTCGCAAGGAGTGCTAGTGGGAATCAAACCCTTGATGATCTGGGTACTAGGTAGATGCTCTAACCACTAGGCTACTCCTCCACTCCAACATCAGAAATGCTCTCTCCAATTGTAATCACTGAGTCCAGTATCATCCCTCCCACGTGGGTTCTGTTACCAGTGACGAGAACATGCAGCAGGGATATTTTTATTTATTTATTTTATTTATTTGCAAATCTTTTATATACCGCCAATTCCCAAGATCAGTGGCAGTTTACATCAAACAATGTTAAAATACATAGAACAATGTGAAACTATAACAGGTACATGGAACTGTAAACAACTATGTTGTTAAGTGCCGTCGAGTTGGAGTCGACTCATGGCGACCCTCTGGATAGCTATCCTAAATTGTGTTCGGTCTTCAGTCAGGTGGCTCATTGTTGACAGACTGGTACCAGCAGCAGTCAGCACAGGGTCCCTTGTGTTAGTGTGCAGTGTGTGCTTATGGACCCCAGTACTCAGCATGGGCAGCAGCAGTCAGCACAGAGACCCTTGTGTCAGTGTGCAGTGTGTGCTTACAGACCCCAGTACTCAGCATGGGCAGCAGCAGTCAGCACAGGGCCCCTTGTGTCAGTGTGCAGTGTGTGCTTAGGGACCCCAGTACTCAGCATGGGCAGCAGCCATCAGCACAGGGTCCCTTGTGTCAGTGTGCAGTGTGTGCTTTCAGAACCCAGTGCTCAGCATGGGCAGCAGCCATCAGCACAGGGTCCCTTGTGTTAGTGCGCAGTGTGTGCTTACAGACCCCAGTACTCAGCACGGGCAGCAGCAGTCAGCACAGAGACCCTTGTGTCGGTGTGCAGTGTGTGCTTACAGACCCCAGTACTCAGCACGGGCAGCAGCAGTCAGCACAGAGACCCTTGTGTCAGTGTGCAGTGTGTGCTTACGGACCCCAGTACTCAGCATGGACAGCAGCAGTCAGCACAGAGACCCTTGTGTCGGTGTGCAGTGTGTGCTTACAGACCCCAGTACTCAGCATGGGTTTCCAGTCCAACAGGAAACTTCCCTAGGGGTCGGCAAGGGCCTATGAATGGTCACTGGCTCACAGGCCACATGCTGACTGGTGATTGCCACTACTTTGCATAGGTCACAGTGAAAGTCCAGAGAGATGAGGAAATGGCCATTATTCTGTGATCCCAACCACTGATGCCCCTGACCCCCAACTTTGGGAATCACTGCTGTAAAGCAGACATTTAAAAAAGATACAAATATACAACAAAGTTAATAAAAATATTTAATTAGTGCTCAGCAAATCCCAGCACAAATGAATGTGTTCATAAGGTTAAACACTACAGACATTAAATCAAAAAATCAATAAAGGCATTTAATCAAGCATCTTACTAACCTTCTTCATTTCCTGCAAGAGATTACTCAGCACAGTTCACCCTTTCCTGCTTATAGATTCATTGCTTAATGTGCCATCCTTATCCATTACTGCCAACAGTCCCCAGGCTGCATGCCTGACTTCGTAAAACAAGTTTGAACACCTGGGCCTTGGAATTTTTGTTGATGTCAGTACTTTTTGTTTCACCTGCTGAGCGTTGAATTTGCTTAAGAAGCATCCGGCTACAATAATAATTCAATTCCCACTGGAATTTTCAAAACTAAGTGCAGTACAATTTTTAACTAGCATTGACCTAACTTGACTATAGAATACATGTAGTAATGAGCTGTGGCTAGCTGTTTATGTGCCATAATCTTAGCTCACATCAGGACTAATGGCAAGGCATACGGCATATGGCAAGGCATTGCTTAGCTTGTACATAGTTACCCCAGTTCTAAATCCAAGTTACTATAACTGTTCAATGTAAGTTCAAAGCAGGTCCTTCCTGCTTTGTACAAAGAAATGTTACTTGTAAACCGCACTGATTTTAAAGAGCGCGGTATCGAAAAGCTTTAAATAAATAATTACGGTCTGTAATTGTATGACTAGAGCAAGTGCCTTCAACCATCCAAGATTAGGGCCAATGTAGAATATATAAACTATAGATCTGCTCTTTTTGTATAATTCAGCATATTAAATGAGGAAAAATAAGGAAACTTGCAATTTAAATGGCCAGTGTTACATTTGGGGTAGCGCTGATACATTATTAGGATTTTACCAATAGGAATTTCTGATGCTTATTTTGGTGAAAATAAAATGGAGTGAAATTAAGGAAGAATCTGGACCAAAAATTCAAGGTTTATTTAGTAACATTTATAGACAGCACTATCGGATTAGCCACCCTGAGTGCTGTACAAAAAAAAAACACATAAAAGTACATAATATCATCAAGATTGTTTTAGCACAGTGAAAACTCGTAAAGAGTTTTTCAAGTCCTGACAATCAAGATTCAAAGGATAAAGGGGAGTGGGTTAGAACTTTAAAAAAAATGTCTGTGACTATAGGGCCTGATATTCGAAGGCCTTTACATGGTAACTTCCTTAGTTATCCATGTAAAAGCCTTAATCGGGATTTTCAAAGGGCACCTACATGGGTAGTGCCCTTCGAAAATCCCGCTATCCGCATAGCATTGGGGCATGTTAGGGGTGTTCGGGGGCAGAGGAAGGGGCTACAGGGGTAGCAGTGATTTTCGTTGCTACCCGCATAGCCCTCTACGCCTTAAAGATAGATGAGGAAAAACCTCGCCTATCTTTAAGCCCCAGAGGCTATGCGGGTAGCAACGAAAATCAGCTACCCATGTAGCCTCTGCAGCTGCCGGGGCATCTGGGCCAACCCAGATTTTCACTTCCACTGTTGCGGAAGTGAAAATCCAGGTAGAGGGATCGGTGGGCAGGCTATGCGCTGCCATGGCACATAGCCTTCCCAACTCAATACGGGGGCCCATAAAGATCATATGTGACTGTGATTCATGAGAGCTAGAGACATTGTACACACCATCGGTGAGTATCCACACTATGCTTATTCGCCCAGAAACACACATGTGGAAGGGGGCAGCAGGGAAGAAAGGCAAAGAGTGCAAGAAGTGAGAGGGAAGGGAAGGAGGCAAGGGAGAGTTCATGGTTGGGTGGCAGGGAAGAAGTGACAGTGGCGAAGAGCATGGGGGGAGAATGGTGCAAGAGGGTGGAGGAATAGGCAGTTTATGCAGGAAAACAGGCAAAAGTGAAGAGAAAGAGAAGCCTAGATGCCTACAGCCACACATGCTGCCAACATACCCACATTCTCAACCACACATGCCTGCATACATACATACATACTGTGATACAGTGGCCAGCACAGAACCCATGGATACAGGAGAAAAGGAAGAGCTTACCTTACAGTCACCTGGGCAGAAAGCATATTCAGGTTATAAGGAGTCAGAGAATAGTGGAACAAACTTTCCCTACACTGGGTGTGACGCAGGAGAAAGCCAGAAAGCCAATCACGTCCACCTGGGCAAGGAAGCACGTACAACGTGCAGGAGCCAGGAGGATAAAAGTGGCTGGGAAAACCCGGTAGGGGGAGGTGCAGCCAAGGGAGGTGCCGCAGAGAGAGGTGCAGCCAAGGGAGGTGCCACAGAGGGAGGTGCAGCCAAGGGAAGAGCAGCTGACACAGAGAGAGCTGGAAGTGCTTGTGCACAAGTCTCCCAAGCCAGAGGGGGCATCGTCCCGTGGAGAGTAAGTAAGCAGCTGGAGGGCAGAGGTCACAAGCAGGAGAGCTTGCTGGGTCCAGGAAGCACCGGCTGGGTCCCGACAGCAAGTAGCAGTAGAATGGAAACCTTTCCTAGAAGCTACTACAGCCCAGACCAGACAACTGCTGAGTGGAACTCTTGGGGAAAAGTAGGCTACAGCCCAAATAAAGGAACCTGGTTAACAGAGGAAGGAGTGGAAGCCAGCCACCCCAGAAGCAAAGCTAAGTACACCCATTTCTCTAGAGGGCAAGAGGTGGACTCGGCTGGGAAAGTAAAAGCTAATAATTGGGAGGATAATCCTTGGTGGAGAGAAAGGGGAAGCCTCAGAGAAACAGGCTTCAGTACAGATCTCCAGGACCCTCCTTATGCAGAACAGTTTCCTGCCTTAAGAACTGCTGCCTCTCGAGAGAGTTGTGTAAATGATAGCTGTGGTGAATGTTACCCATTTATAATTTCTGACGGTGAGCAAATGCAATGGGAAAACACTGTCCAGGACATTGATTCCAGTGCTATGGATTGCACGCTATGTATCTCGGATGAGATTACGTCTCTTTGTTAAATTAAGGAAGCAAGAGCCTTGTTATACCTGTTTGGAAAAAGGTACATTTTACTTTGCTGTGAAGAAACAGTTTGTTTAAGTTCTTTGTTGCTGTATGAGATAAACAGAAATCCACAAGGGAAGGGGAATAAAACCTCATCATTGTATTTTGCCTTTAACACACGGCTACAGACTATTCTTTATAAAGGCAACCCGCACCTCACGCCCCTAGGCAACCGCCTAATGGGGACGGTGGTAGCAGTACCTTGACAAATGGCGTAGTTTTTCAGATTTCTGGAGAAGAATACGGCGGAAGCACAGCAGAAGTACCAGTGCCGGAGAGCAGGAAGAAGGTTTACTGCGGACCACGCCTAGAGGATTCCAGAATCCAGAAAGGCAAGAGTACCTTCTCAAGGCCTGAATCTCCAGCTGACTCAAGTAATAAGTATCTGGGCACAGGCAGAGGGGGATTCTGGTGAGAAGGGATACAAGGAACATTATTGTGGGGTAGGCCCACAAGCTTGTGGGGTATTATCCTTTGGACAATTAACAAAAGAGGATAGCATAGACGACTTCCTGGAAGCTTTTGAGCGGGTAGCCCATAGTGCTGGCTGGCCCTATGAGCAGTGGGCGGTTAGTTTAACCACCTCCCTGACGGGAGAAGCCCTAGCGGCGTACAAGGCTATGCCCGCCGCCCAGGCAACAAAATATGAGGAAGTCAAAGCAGCCATACGGGACAGACTAGGCTTATCGCCTATAGTATACCCCCATATGTTGGAAGCGACCCAACTCCAGCCAGGTGAAACTCTGAAGACACTTTGCCAGAGAATTCGCAACCTGGTCTGGAAGTGGCTCACTCCCGAGGGGAGAACCATGGAAAGTGTACTTGATATGCTTGTATTAGAGCAATTCTCTGAGGCTGTTCCAGCCAAGATAAGAGCATTCCTGACTCTGCAAAATTGTCAGACCTCAAGCGAGGCAGCTCACCTCACTGAAAGGTTCATGGAGGCTGGATTAGCCCATAAACCGCAGAGAGGCGCTGGAAACACTTGTGGGATAGCCAATTTTGAAAAGGCAGTAAAAGACCCTATGTTTTGTGTACCAGGTGTCATGAGAAATATGCCTAGGAATGAGGTTAAGGACGCACACATTAAATGTTTTAAATGTGGGAAGCGGGGGCATAGGAAGGATGAATGTGTTTGGAAAGCTGCATTGATGAGTGAGAATGGGAAATACAGGCAGGAAGGCTTTCGCATAGAAGTGGAAGTCCAAGGTGTGGTAGCCAAGGCCCTACTTGACTCGGGGGCAGACCAAACAATGATTTCAAAGAAATTCTGGCACCTCCTACAGGCCAGTAATGTGTCCACCCCGATTCAACCTGAGGGTAGGTCTAGGATACGCTGTGTGCACGGGTCATCCACCTATTACCCTCTCTATAGGGTTACGATAAGAGGTTTAGGAACCCGGAGAAAGGGTCCTAGTGGCAGTGATACCCAGGTTGCCTTATGACCTAGTCTTAGGCCGAGACTGGCCGCCCTTCTGTAAGAGCCTAGGAGAGGGCATACAAGGGAAAAAAGGGGATGGTCTCTACGAGGTCACAGGCCCAAGGCTCAGGGGAGCAGACGGAACCCCTGGAGGACATTGCCCACTCTGCAGAGGAGGAGACAGATTCTCTGGAAGGGGAGGATAGGCCCCTAGATGAAACTTTAGGAGAGCTGCCCCAACACGAGGATTTGGTCAGTCCCCCTGCAAAAAGCTGTAGGAAAAGTAAAGGAGAAAAGCGCCGAGAGCGCCACCACAGGGCTCAATTGCGGGCCGGAGCCGGGGATGGGCTAGGTTTTCCATGGGTCCTGGCTGATCTAGTCAAAAGATTCCCTTCGTTCCCAAAAGAACAAAAGGCGGATCCCGCGTTAAAGCGCGCCTTCGAGTATGCCCAGTCTGATAGAGATATTCTCCCCAGATTCCTGATGGAGGGAGATATCTTATATTGGGAGAGTAATGATCCCCAGACAGGAGCTGTTAGGAAACAACTAGTGGTACCAACGGCCTTTAAGGCAGTCGTTATGAGACTGGCCCATGATCACCCGGTGGGTGGGCATAAGGATGTTTTAGGTACCCTCGATCAGATATTGGCCCATTTTTACTGGCCAGGGGTATTTAAAGAGACCAAACGCTTTTGTGAGGCCTGCCCCTCGTGTCAGAGGTTTCGGCCGCGAAACCAAAAGGTTTCCCTATGATACCTACACCTACTATATCCGAACCAGTGCGCCGGATGGCGATGTATATAGTAGGTCCCCTAATGAAAACCCTTAGGGGATTTCAATACATTCTAGTAGTTATGGATCAGGCTACCCGTTTCCCCTGGGCAGTGCCACTGAGAAACATTTCGGCCAAGACCATAGCGGGGGAATTAATTAAGTTGTTTTGCGAAGTAGGGTTTCCGAAGGAGATGTTAACAGACAGGGGCAGTAATTTCCTGTCGCGGTACCTGGCACAGGTATGGGACGCCTTCGGAATACAGGAGATAAAAACAGCAGCTTACCATCCACCATCTAATGGGTTGGTGGAACGTTTTAACCAGACCCTCAAGCAAATGTTGAGGCGGGGGCTGGATGGGAAAATGGCTGACTGGGACATCCTGCTCCCATTCGTTTTATATGCCAGTAGGGAGCGCACACAAGCTTCATTAGGAGCCTCTCCCTATGAGTTACTGTTTGGCAGGGCCCCAAGGGGAGTCCTAGACATTTTGAGGGAACAGTGGGTAGAGCCAGAAGGGGAAGAGGTAGGAGTACCGCAGTTTCTACAAGAATTAAGGTCACGCTTGCAGAGAGCTTCGCAGGCCGCTGAACATCATTTACAGGACAGTCAGCAACATCAGAAGCGGTACTATGACCGGGGGAAGAAACCCCGTCAATTAGCTATAGGTGAGAGGGTAGTCGTAATGGTGGCAGACCCTGGGCTGAAATTTGAAGCCCAGTGGAGGGGACCCTACACCATAGTGGATTGCAAGGGACCGGTCTCCTACGTGGTAGAGATCGACAGGTGACGCTGTCAGGTGTACCACATTAATGTCCTGAAACCCTGGCGGGAGAGGACAGCAGCTTTTGGCCAGGTAAAGGTAAAGCTCCAGACCTGTTCTGTTATTACGTGCTGTAAGGACATGAGTCCCCCAGTCCGTAATATCTTAAGGGGGGGGGGATATGTGATACAGTGGCCAGCACAGAACCCATGGATACAGGAGAAAAGGAAGAGCTTACCTTACAGTCACCTGGGCAGAAAGCATATTCAGGTTATAAGGAGCCAGAGAATAGTGGAACAAACTTTCCCTACACTGGGTGTGACGCAGGAGAAAGCCAGAAAGCCAATCACGTCCACCTGGGCAAGGAAGCACGTACAACGTGCAGGAGCCAGGAGGATAAAAGTGGCTGGGAAAACCCAGTAGGGGGAGGTGCAGCCAAGGGAGGGTGCCGCAGAGAGAGGTGCAGCCAAGGGAGGTGCCACAGAGGGAGGTGCAGCCAAGGGAAGAGCAGCTGACACAGAGAGAGCTGGAAGTGCTCGTGCACAAGTTCTCCCAAGCCAGAGGGGGGAATCGTCCCGTGGAGAGTAAGTAAGCAGCTGGAGGGCAGAGGTCACAAGCAGGAGAGCTTGCTGGGTCCAGGAAGCACCGGCTGGGTCCCCGACAGCAAGTAGCAGTAGAATGGAAACCTTTCCTAGAAGCTACTACAGCCCCAGACCAGACAAACTGCTGAGTGGAAACTCTTGGGGAAAAGTAGGCTACAGCCCAAATAAAGGAACCTGGTTAACAGAGGAAGGAGTGGAAGCCAGCCACCCCAGAAGCAAAGCTAAGTACACCCATTTCTCTAGAGGGCAAGAGGTGGACTCGGCTGGGAAAGTAAAAGCTAATAATTGGGAGGATAATCCTTGGTGGAGAGAAAAGGGGAAGCCTCAGAGAAACAGGCTTCAGTACAGGTCTCCAGGACCCTCCTTATGCAGAACAGTTTCCTGCCTTAAGAACTGCTGCCTCTTGAGAGAGTTGTGTAAATGATAGCTGTGGTGAATGTTACCCATTTATAATTTCTGACGGTGAGCAAATGCAATGGGAAAACACTGTCCAGGACATTGATTCCAGTGCTATGGATTGCACGCTATGTATCTCGGATGAGAATACGTCTCTTTGTTAAGTAAGGAAGCAAGAGCCTTGTTATACCTGTTTGGAAAAAGGTACATTTTACTTTTGCTGTGAAGAAACAGTTTGTTTAAGTTCTTTGTTGCTGTATGAGATAAAACAGAAATCCCAAGGGAAGGGGAATAAAACCTCATCATTGTATTTTGCCTTTAACACACGGCTACAGACTATTCTTTATAAAGGCAACCCGCACCTCACGCCCCTAAGCAACTGCCTAATAGGGACGGTGGTAGCAGTACCTTGACAATACACACACCCGCCATAACACACAAAAATCCCCATCCTCTGACATCCCATCCTCATATCGCCATAGATAAGCAGCAAAATCCCACCCCTCTTTTCTCCTCTCTAACCTAGCTCCCTCTCTTTTGCTCCACCCCTCACCCTTCACTCTTCTTCCTTTCTAACCCCGCCCTTTCCCTTATGCTCCCCCTCCTCTCTTCTTTACCTCCTTTCTAGCCCTGCCCTTCCCTTCCTTTCTCGGAAACCCAGCCAGTCTTCACCAGCCAGACATTGGGATTCCCACAGGCTCTTCATCATGGCTCTCCCTCCTCCCCATCCCAGTGGAACCTTGGGACTAACCACTAGTTTTTCAATGTTCGCTGCTACTCTGCTCTGCTCTTTGTAGATGGGTGTGAAGCCCTATGTATTGACTGTTGGTGCATGCACAAACAGATGTATATAGAATTATAGATGGACCCTCCCCAAAAGCTGTTATAGCTTAACATAGTAAATGACAGCAGATATAGACCAACATGGTCCATCTAGTCTGCCCAGTAAGGTGAAATGTGACTAAAACATGCAGTTAAGATGTAATTTAGAATATATTTCTGCAGTCATCCAGCTTCAAACAGAGCTAAATGCAACAAACTTAGGTCTAATAACTATATGATGTAAGTCTAGTATTTCTTTTGCTGGGTTTTCACTGGTATGTGAAATTGGGCAGACAGGCATGAGTCATGCCTTGAAGTCTATTGTTGCTGTTAAAAAATTGTATTTAAAAACATTAGCAGCCAATATCAGTTTTCAAACACTTCAAAAGTATCTGCCAGAAATAGAGGACGTATCCCTTGTGATCATCTTTTCCCAAAGCTTCACTTACTGATTCTCAGAAAGCTGAATATTTCTTAGCATTTCCTGCTGCTGAAAGCAGCAATAGGTTCAAAGGACAGGGCCATAAAATTAGAGGGATTCTTAACTGGTCCCAGACCAAGTGCTGATAACAAATCCAAAACCCCCCAAACAATCTAATTAAATTAAAGAGCTCCTGGTGGAAAGACACCATACAAAATCTCCAACCTTACTGTTACATACCAAAATCTTAGAATGAGGGGAACGATTAGGGAATGTGGAAGCACTCAGGGACCCTTTTACTAAAGTCCATTGTGATTTGCACCTAACATGCCAATAGGGTACAAAACCATGGTGAGTTAGGTGCAACACCACCATGTTAACTCTTGAGGGCATGGAAAGCATGTTCTGATCACTTTACGCACAGCCCTGCCCTGTAGTTGTTTTTGCCATGCTAATTGTCATGGTCTCATGCTAGCTGTGAAAGTGTGTGCAGAATACACCCTGACATCTAACGCCCTTTAGTAAAAAGAAAAAAAACTACTGTATTGCTGATGAGCATGGTTGCTTGTAAATTTTGTAGACCCGTTGTAAAACTAAAATTTAAAAAACAAAACCTGAAAATTAAATGATTCCAAGAAGTTCCAGGTCTGTGATTTCATCCCTTACTTGAGGCAAGCTGCTGACACGTTCAGGCATGTAAAAAGTCTGTATCATAAATATTAATTTGCAATATTTTACTTGATTCTTGCATTTCAGAGGTTCTGTGTTGCTGATAAAATCAGTCTTCGGCTTTCCATTAGGAGGTAGAGGGCATATAACTTCCATGCTTATGATAGGGCAAAATGCCTTTGAAATTAGGGTGCCATATATTGTATGAATATATACAGAGTGTAATGCATTAATTCCCCATGGGGGCCTCACTTCAAGTCCTTTTAAAAGGAAAGGAATTAACTAGACCTTTAATGGAAAGCTTCTAGAACAGACATGTAGTTTATTTCATTTTACTATGTGCTTGGTAGAGCCCCTTAAAGGGTTAGGCGGGAAATATTTCCCTATTGGCTAATTCAGATCACCCTCAAGAGTGCAAAAAGCAACCAGGACTCACAAAGAATATACTTGACTTCTGTACAACATAGGTCCTGAAATGCCACATTTTAAGAAGTCAGCCTTCAATGGAGACCAGTATTTACAAGAAAGCCACATCACTGGCCTTATTTTTCTAAAGGGAGAAACTCATTCATATCAAATTAAATATTAAGGATTTCATCCCTTGTCTAAGGGTGACCATTCCCCATTTACCTCCCAGTACACATACACTTTTTAAACTATGGTGCTTGGAAGTAGTCAGAGTCCTTCAGTGCAGTCTCTGAGTCTGGAAAGAGACTGTCCACTCTGGGCAGAGCTCACAGGAAACATTTTGAAAGCGGCCTCAGAGAGGGCTTTATATGTGTGGTGCTAATTCTGAGTCATTTAAAGTGGATCAATAGAAAGCACAAGGCAAGGAGTGAGGGGGTGGAAATCTCTTATCTTGTTTATGAGTAATATTTTATTCATTTGAGAAATGGAAACCAAAATCTGATCTGCAATGCAGTCTGCTCTTTCTGATCTCGTCCAGTGATTCCCAGGATAAGGATCCAGTAGCAGATATTCAAATGAAGGCCCTGTGGGATAGCATGACATGCATTGACAAGAAGCTTTTAAAATATCAGGCAAACAACAGTTTAGGGCCAAACAAAAATCATTTTTATAAAGCTCAGAATTAAGTTCAACACAAAGTACAATCAGTCACTTGGGCTTCGGTGTCTGTAAATATCGTTCCCACCTCTTTAATCGCCTACCTTACAGATGGACTCCTCTCCCAGACCTGCTTGGAAGGAGCTTTCTGTCTCCTTGGGCCTCTCTCCTCCCTTGTGCACACAGCTGATTTCTTAATTCTTCTGTCTGAGTCACACTGTCCTGACCCTGAGTTCTGAGCTGTAGACCCTTTTAAGGTGAACTGCTGATAATCCCTTTGCAGAGGGATGGGTAACTTCTTATATTCCCCATCACATACCCTCCCCCTCAGTTCAACCATGCCCTGTTGAGCACCTGCCCCACACAGGGCCCCCACCTAGGAAAGGAAGTCAGCATTCAGGTGAGCCTGGACCCGCCCTGTTGGCTGATCTGATACTGGTAGGAACCACCGCATAATATGGCTGTTGGACTCCTTATGTCGAGCCAGGCATTTGAGGAGTTGATGGTCCGTAATCAGTGTAAATAGATGGCCCAGCAGGTGGTATTTGAAGGCTTCAAGCACCCACCTGACAGCCTTCTTGATCACAGCATAATGTTTCTCTCGAGGGAGCAGCTTCCTGCTAATGAATGCTACTAGACGTTCTTCACCTCTGACTTCCTGGGCCAAATGGCACCCAGGCCCACTTCCGAGGCATCTGTTTGTACAATAAATGGACTAATCAGGACAGGTGCCGAGCACGCAGCCTTCTTGAGATGCTGGAAGGCCTGGTCCAGGTCCAGTGACAATTGAGGCCACTCGGGAGCTATCTTCCGGAGGACATTAGTTAATGGCTCTACAATCTCTGCAAAATTGGGGATAAATAGCCAGCCAATACAAGGAAGCCCAAACATTTTTCTTTGACTTTGGGGTGGGGATCTGGGCAATGGCATCCACTTTCCATAATCGAGGTCGTATCTGGCCATTCTCTCAGAGTCCTTGCTCTACCTTGGTTCGCCTAACTTCCTATATACCCCATTGTAGGCCCTAAGGGACAAATTCTGAATTTTATTTATTTATTTAGTATACATTTGTATACCGCTACTTCCAGCGATCAGCAGCGGTTTTGATTACAGATTGGAAATTGTCAAATCATGACAGGAAATTTTTGAGGTATAAACACATTGATTAGACAGGAAAGCACAGCACACAGAACTATTTTACAGGGAACATGGGCTATGGAGGGTTAAGTGACTTGCCCAAGACCACAAGGAGCACCTGTGGGACTAGAAACCCCAGTCCTTCCGGCCCAAGGTTGCTGTCCTCTAGTGGGATTTGAACCCCCGACCTTCCGGCCCAAAGTACCTTGCCCCAACCACTAGGCTACTCCTCCAATTCAATCCAATTCAAAAGATCCAAGAGCAGCTTCAGACAGGCCGTCCTGCATTGCAGGGGCCAGGACAGAATTTATGCCCTTGTATAGATCGTATTTCAGAGATCTTAGTCTGAAAGTGTATTTCTGATTAACACAAAAGGATCTGATCAGCCCTCGACAGCATCATCATCAAACTGAAAAATCATTTCTGTAAGATTTCCCTGCTTTCACAAAACAAGCATAAAGCAGAAAAGGCACAATTTTCATATAGCCTCAATACTTTTCACCAGGAGAGGCTCTTTGCACCTGTTATCACTTTCACTTTGAAAACTGCCTGAGGACAAAACCCTCACAGAAACTAGCACCTACTTTTTCTGACTAAAACAACATTTTGATGTTGATGTTAACCTCTCTCCTGACTCATCCCCTCTACAAGAACTCCTCCACTACAATGCAAATAAAAGCAGGCACATTGTGGAACAGCGCACATGGGAAATCTATTTTCAAACCGCTGATTTCTGTGATTAAAATGCCTTTTACCTACAGAAATGGGTGCATCAAAAGTTAGAGTACAGCTTTGAACACAATTGGCACGGAGTACCCCAGCCTACAATGTGCTTGTGTATTCAGGACATTGTTAGAAACCAACCGCCTCTGCTTCCCACTCACGGTAAAACAGAGTTACTTACCTGTAACGGAGTTCTCCGTGGACAGCAGGATAAGTCAGCCACACGGATTCTCTGTGCCCATCTTGTGGATTGCAGCTCTCTCGTCGGCGCTGGGAATCAGCGCGGTCTGTGGAGCGTGAGGAGGATTCTCCTAGGACAAGCAGGATGTGTCAGCCACACCTGGTGTCGTCCCCCGACGGCGCCGTGACGGAAGTGCTCTATAGCTCAGAGACTTCTGAGCATGTGTGAGGTGGTCCCACCTCCCCAGCCCGCCCCTAGCCGGCCAGTTTTTTTCGCTTCCGCCTTTGCCTCAAGACGGATATTCAAGCTCTCCTACACTTTCCACTAAATATGCCAAAACCAGGTTTCAAAAAGTGCCTTACCTGCAGCAGGAAGATGAACACCTCCGACACCCATCAGCACTGCTTAAAATGCCTGGGGACTTCCCACCAGGTGGAGAACTGCGACTGCTGCGGCCGGATGTCCCCCAGAGCAAAAAGGCACCGCGAACACTCCTTGAAGGATCTTCTCTCTCCCGCAGTCGCCTCCACGTCCCGGGACCCGAAGCCTTCTAGCAACAATAAAGCAAGGTCTGTTGCCTCCTTGAATCCTTCCCGGGGCTCCGACGCTCACCAGCTTCCAAGCGCGGCCCCTGCAAAAGCGCCGCACAAGAAGATCGCTGCTCCTCTGGAAGAACACACTGTAAATCCTGCCCCCGGTGAGGCCTCTGCCGTTCCGGTAAGCCCCTCTCCGGCGCGCAGCAATCCCGGATCCTCCAGCACACGCGGCCCCCATGCCGGCCAAGATGGCGCTGCCCTCGTGGCCCCGCCTGGCCCCGCCTCCGGAAACGCCTCCTCTAGCCGGATTGGCTGCTCGGACGATTCGCCCTCCCCCCGGCCCAGCACGTCACGACGCGCTGATAGGGAGATCCCCCGGACTTCAGCAGCCAATGGAGCCATCTCTGCCTCTTCCCCGGCGCGGGACACACAAGCTCGGCGCGGTGAGTCTCTGCTGAGCAGTAAGTCGCCAGACCGCGCTGATCCTCAGCGCCGACAAGATGGACAACACTCCAGAGCGGACAGCAGGAAATCCTCCTCACGCTCCACAGACCGCGCTGATTCCCAGCGCCGACGAGAGAGCTGCAATCCACAAGATGGGCACAGAGAATCTCCGGGTCAGCGCAGCGCCAGTGAAAACCACAGGAAGAAGTCTGCCAAGCGCAGACATCTATCCCCCTCCACAGCAAGAGATCACAATGGTGGTTACTCCAGGGACAGAAGGAGATCCATCTCTCCTTGTCACAAGAGACACAGAAGCAGCAGATCTGAGTCCACCTCTTCTGCCATCCTAAGCCTCCTGTCTCGCCTAGTGGAACAGACCGCCCCACAGCAACGCAAGGCTACCAGTCCCCTTCTGAATCCTTCGGAGAGGGGCCACTCCCATTATACCCCAGACTCTCGCCCAGGGAGCGGACTCCCTCCCCCGCTCCCTCCAGAGCGCGTTCTCCCTCAGCGACTCAACTGGAACCTGACGTCGAGGAATTACAGCCTTGCTCTGAAGGAGAAGAACCAGATATAGGCTCCGACACCCCCAAGGACACTAGCGAGCCAGTCGAGCCCCCGCCAGTGCCTGAGGACCTTACCTACCCAAAATTCCTACGGAAGGTGGTCTCTAAGCTGGGACTGTCTACGGAGGTAACATCAGAAGAACAGGAGCCGGAGGTCATGAAGTACTTGAATGGCCCCAAGCCAGCAATGGCTCTCCCCCTCCACCGCAAACTGAAGGACAAGCAGCTGGCACTTTGGCAATCCCCAGCATCTGGTCAAGCTTCCTCCAGGCGCTTGGACACCAAATACATTATCCACTCAGGACCTGGATTTACCAAAGCACAGTTGCCCCACCAGTCTATCGTGGTATCATCAGCTCTCAAGAGGTCCAAGTCCACGCGTATCCAGTCAAACCATCCACCAGGTCGGGACCCCAAACGCCTAGACGACGTTGGGAGAAAAGTATTTCAAGGGGCTATGCTTAACGCCAAAATAGCTTCCCACCAATTCCAGCACGTCCTCTTCCAGGACGCACTACTGGCCGACCTTAAGAAGCACCTACAGGACCTTCCCAAGGACTCACGGACAATGGCTTCAACCTCTATGCAGGAGCTAGCTGAATGCAGCAAGCACCTGATGTGCACGGCCTTCGATGCATTTGACACTGCCGTCCGAACGGCAGGCACGGCCATTTCGGCACGGCGCTGGGCATGGCTCCGGGCCTCAGGACTCTCCGACAACACCCATGACCGTATTGCGGACGCCCCCTGCTCAGGTGAATCCCTGTTCGGGGACAAGGTAGCCGACACTGTAAAAGACCTCAAAGAGGACTGCGCCACTCTAAAGACTCTAGCAGCAGACGGCCTGGAGCGCCCCTCTTGGACCCAGAAAGGGGGATATTTCCGTAAACCCTTCGCCCCTTCGAAGCAATACTATGCATCCAACCGTCAGTGGCAGCCGCCAAAGTTCAAGCCAACTTATCAGAAGGCGCCCTTTCAGCGACAGCAACCGCGACAGCGAAAGCAGAAGCAGTCCAACACTTCCCACTCCGGGAAAGAACCCTCCTCCTTCTGACTATGCCCCGGTGGGGGGTCGGCTGTCGCTGTTCCTCTCGGCCTGGCAAGAGATTACCTCGGACAAGTGGGTCTTGCAGATAGTCCAGTCGGGCTACCGCTTGCCCTTCTCCTCCCCCCCATTTCAGCACAAGCGACCTACCAGCCAGCCTCCGCAGCACCTGGAACAGCCGCTACAGGAGCTCATACAGCAACTCCTCCAGGCCAAGGTGATAGAGCAAGTGCCCCCGGGAGAGGTCAGCACTGGCTTCTACTCCCGGTACTTCCTTATTCCCAAGAAGAAAGGGGGCCTACGTCCCATCCTGGACCTCCGGAAGCTGAACAATTTCATAATCAAGGAGAGGTTCAGGATGTATTCACTCAACTCCATCCTCCCCCTAATCCGGGCGGGGGATTGGTTAGCGACGTTGGACCTCCAGGATGCCTACTCCCACATCCCGGTCCACACTTCTCACAGGAAATTCCTCAGATTCACAGCACTGGGGGGCCATTACCAGTACCGAGTCCTGCCATTCGGCCTATCCCCAGCACCCAGAGTCTTCACAAAGTGCGTGGCAGTGGTCGCTGCACACCTCCGCAAACAAGGCGTCGCCATCTTTCCCTACCTGGACGACTGGCTCCTGTCGGCGGATTCAGCCTTCGGACTCCACAGGGCAGTACGCCTGACTACAGACCTGCTGATCAGAGTGGGATTCCTTCTCAACAAGGAGAAGTCCAGGCTGGAACCAGTCCAGCGCACAGAGTTCATCGGGGCGATAATAGATACCACGGTCTGCAAGGCCTTTCTTCCACAACTACGGATCAATACCATCACCCGCCTAGCCATGGAGATGTCGTCAGAGAAACGCACCTCGGCCCGCGCAATCCTCCGTCTGCTAGGCCACATGGCTGCAACAACTTCAGTCCTCCCATTGGCGAGGCTGCACATGCATACCCTGCAGCGGCACCTACGGACGCACTGGAAGCAACTCTCCCAACCACTCAACACGTGCATTCAGATCTCTCCCCGTGTGGTCCAGGGCCTGCGCTGGTGGACACAGCCATCCAACCTTTCGGTGGGCAAGTGCCTCCACCCACGCACACACCAGCTCACCCTCACCACGGATGCCTCCTCCTCGGGATGGGGGGCCCATCTACGGCACCTCAGCACCCAAGGAGCATGGACCGCAGCGGAACAAACGCTCCACATCAATCTTCTGGAGCTCAGGGCCATCAGATATGCCCTGCAGACTTTCATGCCCAGACTGAAAGGGAAAGCAGTCTTGGTACAGACAGACAACCAGGTCGCCATGTTCTATATAAACAAGCAAGGGGGCACTCGCTCCATTCGCTATGCAAGGAAGCCCTCGACACATGGGCTCTGGCGCTGCACAACAATTGCACACTCCAGGCGACGTACCTCCCCGGGGATCAGAACGCTTTAGCGGACAGACTCAGCAGGCAACTTCAACCTCACGAATGGATGCTCCACACGGAAGTGACACGCACACTCTTCCAGCACTGGGGAAACACCAAGATCGACCTCTTCGCGACCGAGGAGAACGCAAGATGTCCCTTGTTCTGCTCCAAGCACCCATCACAGCAGAGGGTAGCCTCGGATGCATTCGCCATCCCCTGGAAAAGCTGGGATCTGGCTTACGCCTTCCCTCCGACACCTCTCCTGACAAACACGATACAACGTATCATCGAGGAGAAAGTACAAGTGATTCTGGTCGCCCCTTATTGGCCAAGACAGATGTGGTTCTCACTGCTGTTGCAGCTCGCTCAAGAGCCACCAATCAGACTACCTCTGAGACCAGACCTCTTAACCCAGAACGGGGGTCTAACCTGGCACCCCAATCTCCAGACGCTAGCTTTGACAGCCTGGAGGCTGAAAGGTTAACCTTCAACGGCTCACGCCTTCCTCTAGATGTGCAACAAATTGTCCTGGCTTCACGGAGACCATCTACCAGGAAGGCATATGGCCTCAAATGGAAACGCTTCACTATCTGGTGCAAGGATCAAGGATTCGAACCAGCCTCTTGCCCGATACCCACAATCCTTCAGTATCTGGCCCTCCTCTGCAGATCGGGGTTACAACCACAATCCATCAAGGTCCACCTAGCTGCCATTGCTTCTCTGCACGAGCGCACAGATGACACAACCTCAGGCTCCATTGCCACCCTTCCTATTGTTACCCGTTTCATGAGAGGGCTCCGAAATCTAAAGCCCCCGGTCCAGAAACCGGTACCTTCCTGGGACCTTAACATAGTTCTACAACAGCTTACGCAGGAGCCATTCGAACCATTAGCCACAGCCGAAGGAAAGTTCCTTGCCTGGAAGACCCTTTTCCTTGTCGCCATGACCTCTGCCAGGAGGGTTAGCGAGCTACAGGCCCTTGTGGCGCACCCACCATACACGCAATTCTACCACAACCGGGCGTCCCTGCGGACTCACCCCAAATTTGTCCCGAAGGTTGCCTCCGCTTTTCACATCAACCAGGCAGTAGAGCTGCCATCCTTCTTCCCAGCTCCTCATTCATCCCCCGAGGAGCAACGTCTTCATTCTCTAGATTGCGTGCGCGCTTTACGCACCTACATCGACAGGACATCTGCCACTCGTCGGGGGTCACAGCTGTTCGTCTCCTTTGACCCGAACAAACCTGGGAGACCTGTTACCAAACGTACACTATCACTCTGGATCTCAACCTGCGTGGCCTATTGTCTGCAGAAAGCTGGCGCACTCCCATCAAACAAGGCGAGTGCACACCAGCTCCGCGCAATAGCAGCTTCCCTGGCCTGCGCTCAGGAGATTCCAGTGAGCGATATCTGCAGAGCCGCCACCTGGTCCTCTCACCTTACATTCCAGAAACACTACTGCCTCGACGTCCAATCCGAGACAGACGGCTCATTTGGCCGAGCGGTCCTATCCGCAGCCCTTGCTCCAGGGAGGGAGAGCGCTGCACCAGACTGAACTTGACCACTACGGCCCTGAATAGATTGCACTATTGTTCTTGCACTATTGTCACCATTACTCTGCACTGTTCGAAATGACCACTGCACTGTTCTATTTGCACAGTTATGCCTTGTTCTTGCACTGTTGTTGTTGCACTGTTCACGATTGCACAATTAACCTGTGGTACTTAATAAACGTTTGCATCTTACGCATGCCTCCCTCATTCACCTCAGCGTGTACTTAGCTCGGGAGACACCAGGTGTGGCTGACACATCCTGCTTGTCCTAGGAGAAAACAGAGTTACTTACCTGTAACGGAGTTCTCCGTGGACAGCAGGATAAGTCAGCCACACCATCCCACCCACCTCCCCTTCACGAGGGTGGCCTGCGCACCGCACCTAGCCGTAACGGCATAGCTAGTCAAATACTGGCCGGCTAGGGGCGGGCTGGGGAGGTGGGACCACCTCACACATGCTCAGAAGTCTCTGAGCTATAGAGCACTTCCGTCACGGCGCCGTCGGGGGACGACACCAGGTGTGGCTGACTTATCCTGCTGTCCACGGAGAACTCCGTTACAGGTAAGTAACTCTGTTTTTCCTGCTGTCCGCTCTGGAGTGTTGTCCATCTCGTCGGCGCTGAGGATCAGCGCGGTCTGGCGACTTACTGCTCAGCAGAGACTCACCACGCCGAGCTTGTGTGTCCCGCGCCGGGGAAGAGGCAGAGATGGCTCCATTGGCTGCTGAAGTCCGGGGGATCTCCCTATCAGCGCGTCGTGACGTGCTGGGCCGGGGGGAGGGCGAATCGTCCGAGCAGCCAATCCGGCTAGAGGAGGCGTTTCCGGAGGCGGGGCCAGGCGGGGCCACGAGGGCAGCGCCATCTTGGCCGGCATGGGGGCCGCGTGTGCTGGAGGATCCGGGATTGCTGCGCGCCGGAGAGGGGCTTACCGGAACGGCAGAGGCCTCACCGGGGGCAGGATTTACAGTGTGTTCTTCCAGAGGAGCAGCGATCTTCTTGTGCGGCGCTTTTGCAGGGGCCGCCGCATGGAAGCTGGTGAGCGTCGGAGCCCCGGGAAGGATTCAAGGAGGCAACAGACCTTGCTTTATTGTTGCTAGAAGGCTTCGGGTCCCGGGACGTGGAGGCGACTGCGGGAGAGAGAAGATCCTTCAAGGAGTGTTCGCGGTGCCTTTTTGCTCTGGGGGACATCCGGCCGCAGCAGTCGCAGTTCTCCACCTGGTGGGAAGTCCCCAGGCATTTTAAGCAGTGCTGATGGGTGTCGGAGGTGTTCATCTTCCTGCTGCAGGTAAGGCACTTTTTGAAACCTGGTTTTGGCATATTTAGTGGAAAGTGTAGGAGAGCTTGAAATATCCGTCTTGAGGCAAAGGCGGAAGCGAAAAAAACTGGCCGGCTAGGGGCGGGCTGGGGAGGTGGGACCACCTCACACATGCTCAGAAGTCTCTGAGCTATAGAGCACTTCCGTCACGGCGCCGTCGGGGGACGACACCAGGTGTGGCTGACACATCCTGCTTGTCCTAGGAGAACCCTCAGTTTGCTGTCAGAGATTTCCTGGAGCCTGTACAGGTTTTGACCAATCTGATGAAGGGCATCTAACTCTGAAAAGCTCATGGTGAATCATGCATAATTGTTACCTTACCTGTTCGCTGAACAAAAATCCATTGCTTGCAGCGGAATATCTTTTATCATGCAGAAGAAAAAGAGCTAATTAGAATTCTTTGTTTATATAAAATTGTTTGGTCTTTTAGACAGACAGCTTCTTCCATGCAAAGCAGCATAACCTTGTTTTTCATCTCAGCCTCTGGGAGCACCATCAACCATATGAGTTTACCCACCATTTAATAGAGAACTGGGATTGCAGAGGCTGTGGTCGGGGGCAACCCTCATGTATGCCATTGTGAAAAGCAGCAGTTTTTCACAGAAAAATACCAGAAACCCCCTATGCCACCCTGTTCCACATAGACAGCAGGAGTGTGTCTACGTTTTACCGAATCACACATATGTAAAAGCAGAGGTCTAAGCATGGTATTAGTTAGTGGAGTATAAACTTAGATTGTGAGTCCTCTAGAGAAAAAGAAATATGTACTGCCCTTGCGCTATCATAATGGCTCTGTATCACTCCATTGTGCTATCATAATGGCTCTGTATCACTCCATGGTGTGATCGCACCTTGAGTAGTGTTCACAGTTCTGGTCTCTGTATCTCAAAAAAGATACAGCAGCATTAGAAAAGGTACAGAGAAGGGCCACCAAAATGATAAAAGGGATGGAACGACTCTCCTATGAGGAAAGGCTAAAAAGTTAGGGCTCCTCAGCTAGGAGACGTTACAGAGTAGTACATTTAAAACAAATAGGAAAAATACTTTTTCTCTCAAAGAATAATTAAGTTTTGGAATTCCTTGCCAGAAGATGTGGTAAAAGCAGATAGTGTAGCTGGGTTTAAAAAAGGTTTGGACAAAGGAGGAAAAGTCCATAAACTATTAGGATAGACCAAGAGAAAATCACTGCTTATCCCTGGGGATAATAGCATGGAGCTGGATAGTTTTGGGATATGTCAGGTACTAGTGACCTGGATTTGTCACTGTTGGAAAAGGGAAACTTAGACTTGATGGATCTTTAGTCTGACCCAGTATGGCAGTTCTTAAGTTTTTATGAAAAAGGCATGAGCTAATTCCAAAATGCCAACCTCTTCCCTAAGACTTGTAATCTGCTCAACTTAAATTCTGACTCAGAAGATGAGTGACTCTCCTTCAGTCTCCATCCTTTTTCTTTTCTTTCCAGAAATATTCTACCTAGTGCTGGTTCCCTAAGATAAGAGCTGTCTCCTGCTCTCTGCAGAATTACCATTTACCACAAGTTGGAGGCGCTACTGCTTTAGAGGGTAGCTGGTTTGTATATGGATTGTGCAGTTGAAAGCTACGTGGGTGGTTTTAATGTGTGTAAGTCAAGCATGCTTTCAAAGCAAAACTACCCATATTGTTTCATTTTGGGAATTAGTGAGTGTGATGTGGCAATGCTAAAAATGTAGAGGGGGGGGGGGCATATTCCATGGCAGTGTAGTGCAGTGTAAAGTGACTGGCCATTGCCGCTGTAAGTTAGTCTTGGATATTCAGTGCTGAGGCCATATCTGGCTAGTAGCCATGAATATCCGGTTTTGCCGGATAGCATTTGTTTGCTATCTGGTCAGCAGCGATATTCATCCAGTGGCCAGATAGCTAAACCTGCTAACATTGTAAACATTAGGACGGCCTTTTTTATTCCCAACTTTACCCATTTTAGTTAGCTGGTTAGTGGTTCATTATTGCCCGTGCTCCACCCCCCAGAATGCCACAGTGCTAAGCATGAGAAAATAACACCCGCTCTGAATTAACTGCATCAGCTGCCCATACAGCAAAGAGGTACATTTAAAATGTGCTAGTTAATCTTGCATGTAATGCAATGAGATATCACTTCACCTCTCTATTTAGAGAAATTGTTGTGATGGTATGTTCCAGCTCAAACTTTACTCTGAGACATTTGCTCTATTACATACCCACCTTAGAAGTAGCACAGTTGTGAAAGACATGGTCTTGGTTGTGGGCACTGTAGCTTTAGAACAGTTGTCTTAAAAATTCAGCTTGAGGGTCATGTACAACGATTTAGAAAGTCATTGGAAACGTATTTGTTCGAAGACCATGCAGCTGTCATCCCTTGTATGGGTTTACTGGGTAAAAGAGTATCCATGTGGGGGCTTTGGGTAGGCTTATCTTGGGGCTTATGAGCACAACATAAACATTTTAAATAGGATGGAATTAAAAGAATTGTTAAACATAAATAAATGGCAACTAGAATAAGGAATATAACCTCAAAGAACAGAGGAGATGATATTCTTCAGGAAAGAGCCAGAGCTATTTGCTTTAACAACTAGGAGATTATGCCGCACCTAGTGACTTAACGGCAATGCTGGACATGGTCTCAATTCCTGGATCAGAATTTCTGCTCCCCGAGAAGGTGGAGCTGGGAATGCTGTAGGGAAGTGGAGGAGTCCCAATGATCTCTCAAACAGCCACACCTAGTGGTCAGACTCGAGGTTCACCTTATCTGGGCTCCAGATAAAGTCCTGGGGTGGCACCGTGGCCAAGGACTGTTACTGTGATAGATGACGGAGTTGGGAGGGGGACAGGGCCGGATTTACCTTGAGTGAGGCCCTACGCCAACAAAAATTGTGGGCCCCCAGCAGGGGTGGCCCAAGGGGGGTGCGGGGCCTCATTTGCATAAGGGGGCTCATTTGCATAAATATTTGCATAATGTTACCATATACTAACTTTTAGTAAACGTGCCTCTTAGAGTGTATGGATAAAGAAAGACTAAAAGATTTCTACATTACTATAATCCAGTGCCAACTGCCAGACACATTAGGAACTACTACAAACACTGCCCATTTAGAACCCATAGCAAACCCGCCGTATCCTAACAGCACTACCAGGACTCACAAAGCACCATACTCTACCAATCAAAAGGCAACACTGCAAATATTAAACCAATACATTTCAGAGAACAACAATACATGACCTACTGGGGAAAGAGAACAAGTGGCAATGTCAAATAGGAATTATATAAACAGAACACCTCAGCTCAGTTACACATGCAGAACATAGACCATCACCAAACAAGGAATCACAATTTAGAAACAGGAAGACAATAATTAAACTGGGAATCCCAAAAGCCAAACTTGGAATGTACAACACTGTAGAAATAAAACTATACATTAATTTGCTCTTGTACTAAACAAAGCGCAGACGTTAATGATGCACATTTACCAGAGCTGACATATTCCAATTAATAAATTCAAAATAAAGAGATATTTTTCTACCTTTTGTGCATTTTTTTCAGCTGCAATTGCTCCAGCCACTTTCTTCTGGTTTCTTCGTGTCTTCTGCTAACTCTCCATCGTCTGCTGTCCACTTGTCCTTTCTTCTCTCTTCTAGTTTTTTTTCCATTCTCTCTCTACATCTGCTTTAACATACTAATCTTTCTCCTTTTGCTCTTTCCTCATTCCTATTTCATCCACTCAAATTTACCCCTCCATCCTCAATCCCCACTTACTCTCCCAATACCCGGCCAATTGTAGATTTTTTATCCCTCCCACACAAAATATTTTTCCCTTCTCCATTTTACTCTTCCAGCCCCATCCCATTCTAATCCTCCCCCAACATCAGCTCCCTTCTAGTTTCCAGCCTCACCCAGCATCCATTCCCTTCTAGTCCCTGCATCAGCCCATTTCCAGTCCTAGCCACCCATCACCCCATTTCCAGTCCTAGCAACCCCCCAACCCAATACCAGTCCTAGCCCCCCATCAACCCACTTCCAGTCCTAACCCCCCATCACCCCATTTTCAGTTTAAGCCCCCCCTATAAACCCATTACCAGTCCTAACCCCCCATCAGCCCACTTCCAGTCCTAACCCCATTAGCCCACCTCCAGTCTTAACCCCCCAGCCCATTTCCAGTCCTAGCCCCCCCATAGCCCATTACCAGACAGCCCCCATCAGCCCACAGCCCATTATCAGTCTTACCCCCCCCTCATAGCCCATTAAACCCTCCCCCAACAGTTCTAGCCCATTACCAGTATAACCCCATCAGCCCACCTCCAGTCTTAACCCCCCCCAGCCCATTTCCAGTCCTAGCCCCCCCATAGCCCATTACCAGACAGCCCCCATCAGCCCACAGCCCATTACCAGTCTTAACCCCCCCATAGCCCATTACCAGTTCTAACCCCCCATCAGCCCACAGCCCATTACCAGTCCTAACCCCATCAGCCCACCTCCAGTCTTAACCCCCCAGCCCATTTCCAGTCCTAGCCCCCCCATAGCCCATTACCAGACAGCCCCCATCAGCCCACAGCCTATTATCAGTCTTAACCCCCCCTCATCGCCCATTACCAGTTCTAACCCCCCCCCCAACCTGCCCACAGCCCATTATCATTCTTAACCCCCGCCCATTACCAGTTCTAAACCCCCCAGCCCACAGCCCATTACCTAACCCCTCCAGTCTTAACCCCCCCCAGCCCCCAGTCCTAGCCCCCCCCATAGCAACAGCCCCCATCAGCCCACATCCCATTAACATTCTTAACCCCCCCCCCATAGCCCATTACCAGTCCAAACCCCCCCGGCCCATTTCCATTCCCCCCCCCCCCCATCGGCTCAAGTAAAATGAAATTTAAAAAAAGCAAAACCGCTGGCTGCTACCAAGGCCGCGGCAGCATGGACGGTCCCATGGGGCCCCCTCTGCACTGCCGAATCCCTCCCTCCGCGACGGCTTTGAGAGGCGTGAAGGGAGAGTGTCTCCCTCGCGTCTCTGTTAAGCCCGCAGGGGCGGATGGGAAATTTCCCATCAGCCCTGCGGGCTTAACAGAGACGCGAGGGAGACACTCTCCCTTCGCTCCTCTCAAAGCCGGCACGGAGGGGCTCAGCCGGGGATTCGGCAGGGCAGAGGGGGCCCCGCGGGACCATCCATGCTGCCGCGGGAACGTCCATGCTGCCGCGGCAGCTTTTTGTGGGCCCTTGCCAGCTGTGGGCCCTACGCCATGGCGTACATGGCGTATAGGTAAATCCGGCCCTGGAGGGGGATAAACAGATAAAGCAGGGGAGAGAATGAAGGTTCATGATGCCACTTACCCAGGGCTGGCCCCAGAGCCGGCCCAAGGGTTTCTGCCACCCTAGGCAGAAACCCCAGCCTCGCTGCACCCCCCCCCCCCCGCCCCCCAGTTGCCGCTGATTCAGTCTTGGAAGGGGGAGGCGGGCAGCGGCAGTATTTCAAAAAGTGGCGGCAAAAAGCAGAGGCTTTTGGAAATACTGCCACTGCACGCTTCCCCCCTATGGAATCGGTGGCAGCTGGGGGGGGGGGGCAGCACAGCCACCCATATGTTTATGTTTATTGTATTTGATAAAAACCGCCTTTCACAATAACCAAAGCGGTGTACATTAAAATTCAATAAAAGAAGGCCAAGGCCAGTGAAAAGGAAAAGAAATGTACAATGTTTGACAGGACAGCAGAAGAATCAAGAAAACAGGACAAAACGTAGGCAAGGGGTAGGCCTAGGGAGGAACAAGAGGTGGGGGAGAGAATTGATCACACAAAAGGGGAGGGAACATTAAAAGCTAGGGAAAACAAATGGGTTTTTAAATGTTGTTTAAAGGTAGTAAACTGAGGTTCCAGATGGAGGGGGGGGGGGAGCAGCAAAAAAGAAAGCAGAGGAGCGGGTAGACTGCAGGTGAGCACGAGAAGGGGAAGGGAGGGTGAGGCGGTTGAGATGAAAAGAGCGAGGGGTGTGTCTGGGAGAGTGAAAGAAGAGGAGATCCGTTAAGTATTGTGGAGTGCTTGTATGGAAGGCTTTATGCATCAGAATCAGTAATTTGAAAGTGGCCTTGAAAGGGATAGGCAACCAGTGGAGATGAAATAGCAGAGGAGTTATGTGATCCCAAGGGGAGGAGCATGTGACAAGGCGTGCAGCAGTATTCTGAATCCGTTGGAGTCGGGTAAGTTGATTTTTTGGAAGACCGATAAATAGAGAGTTAGCAAAGTCCACACGAGACATGATTAAAGACAGAACCAAGGTAACAAGGGCTGAGGGGGAGAGAAAAGGACGAATGGAACGAATCTGGCGAAGAAGAAAGAAGGATGTTTTGGTGACGGTGAGAAATGTGAGAGTGAAAAGATAAATCAGAGTCAAAGTGCACACCAAGGTACCGAAAAGTGGAGACCAGGGGTACAGGAGAGCCGGAGAAAGAAGGGGCCAATGAGGGGGGAGAGCCACTGTGAGAAAACCAGATAGCAATGGTTTTAGTAAGATTTAAGTGTAGGCAGTCGAGCGTCAGCCAATCTGCTACAGCTGCAAGGCAGGAGTCCAACACTGAGAGATCGGGGCAGGAAGGAGAAGTATGATGGAGCAAGAGAATATCATCCACATAGAAAAAAGTAGATACACCAAACTGCTGAATCAGGGATGCAAGGGGAGCCAAGAAAAGGTTGAAAAGGAGGGGGGCAGGGACAGAACCCTGAGGAACCCCACAGGGAAGATCGTGGGGGTCAGAAGGGAGAAGATGAGAGAACCGCACAAGACCGAGAAGAAAGAAAAGAGTGGAACCAACGGTGCACAGTACTACAGAGACCTGCATTCCATAGCCGGTGGAGGAGGAGAGAGTGATCGACCAAGTCAAAAGCAGCTGAAAGATCTAAAGCAACCGCCACCGAAATATCACCACGATCATGTGCTACATGTAGTGCATTTGTGAAAGCTAAGAGAACAGTTTCGACACTGTGACCCTGATGGAACCCAGACTGATGGGGGTGAAGGAAGTTAGTGGAATCAAGGTGATGGGAAAGCTGTGCAAAGACAAATTTCTCCAAGAGTTTAGATAGGAAAGGAAGATTAGAGACAGGTAGATAGTGGTCAGTGACAAAATGATCAAGTGAAGTGTTATTAAGAATAGGGCGTATTAATGCTTGTTTCCAGGGTCTTTGGAAGGTCCCAGTAGAAAGGCTAGAGTTAAACATAGTGAGGATGAAGTGAAGAAAACCTAGGGATGGGGTCAGCAGCCAGGAGGAAGGAATGGGTCTAGTGGGTAAATTTTTTTCTTAGAGGAAGATCTGAGCTGTAGAAGGTCAGGAGCAGTGATCGGATCAAATGAGGCCCAGAAGTGAGAAAGTCGGGAAGTGGGAGGCGGGGAGGGAACAGGGGGAGGAGAGGCAATGGGGGCAGGACAGGAGGGTAAGGACGCCCTCAAGGATGAAACCTTGTCGCTGAAGAAGGAGGCAAGTTGCGATGGAGGGGGAAGAGAAGGAGCTGAGGAAGTGGAAAGAGGAGCCTGTATAGAGGTAAGGGATTGGAGAACAGAATAGAGGTGCCTGGTCTGATTCGGGGCATTGGAGATTGCATTAGAAAAATAAGAGCGCTTGGCAGAGTGTACTTGGGAACGATAGAAGGAATGGTGGGAGTGAGAGACCACTGTGATACCATGGGTGCGAGGGACAACGTCGGGAAGGGCGGGGACGAAGAGGGGCTATACGATCAAGGATGCTGGAAAGAGAAGAGGACCAAAGAGCTGCCTGGGAGTTAGGGGAAAGCAAGGAAAAGTCTGAAGGCAGAAGATCTGCTGCCGCAGGGAACTGCTGGAGCGTGAGAGGGGTAAGGACACGGCGCAGCCATTCTGGTGGGGACGAAGAGAGAGAGGAGAAGGAAAGAGAATCACCCGGACCTGAGCAGGTGACTGCAAGGCAGACATGGTCCGACCAGGGAAGAGGTGTGGTGTTAATGTTTGAGAGTGAAAGATTGGAAGAGGAAGGGGTCAGGAATAGGTCAAGCGTATGGCCTGCCTGATGAGTAGGAAGGGTAACATGCTGTATGAGGGAGAGATCGTGGAGAAGAGTGAGGAAAGCGTGCTCCCTAGAGGAAGAGGGAGCATCAATGTGAAGGTTAAAATCTCCTGCGATGAGGATTTGAGGAAAAGCTAAGGACACATCGGTAATTGTCAGCAAGAGAGCATCCCATAACTCCGAGCGAAGAGCAGGGGGGGAATAAATGAGAAGTATATGGATGAGAGGAGAGGTATGAAGACGGAGCTGCTGCTGCCCTACTGGGCTGGTTGGCCACCCTAGGTGGCCGTCTAGCTTGCCTAGTGGATGGGCTGGCCCTGGCTGGCCCCAGAGTGGTTCAAGGTGTTGGCATCCTAAGCAGACCTTAAACCTAATGCCCCCACTGGCTGTCAGAATCTGTTGCTTAGCTTTGAATGCCCCGCTCTTTGCTGTCTTCCCCCCCCCCCCCCCCCCGCCGAAGCTGCCACTGTAGGTGACTGCCTAGTTTGGTGGTTGGGCCAGCCCTGCACTTACCAATTCAGGCTGCTTCTAACTGACCTACAGAGTAGAAGTCTATGTTCTCTTTGTAGTTGCAATGTTTATGTATGCAAAATGGTAGAGTTAAGCATTAAACAAAATATGAGTAGAAGGACACTGCTGGGCAAAAATTAAAACCACACTCACAGAGTTCATTCACAGTAGGATCTTCCCACCTCTGAGCAGCTGCTCATAGATTGATCAAACAGCGAGATTCCTGGAAACCAGAGCCAGGAGAGGCCCTGCTAATCACTTTCAGAGTCCAGACATGCTTGCGTGCAGCGTTCCTTCCTGCGCTCTCAGGAACGAGCCTACTAGTAACATCAGTACTGAAACAAGCAGGAAGAAAGCGCGTGCAGCACATCGCTGAGACCTGGGCAGCCACATCTGGGGTTCATGACAGGTCACTGTAGTCTGCTGTGCGAGAAGTGACAAAGTTCTTACAGTAAAAATTCACGAATTCTTGTTTTGTGAATTGTGTGTGATGGATATGTTCACTCGGAACCCCAAATAAATTGTGCTGGGGAGCTGAGCTTCTGTCTGTGGTGACAGAGGGTCACCAGCAAATTTATAACTTCTGCAGTACTATCTATCCAACTACAGCTGACCAGACCAGCACGGGGAAGAATCATGCTTCAAACTCAACCATTTTAAACGTTCTTCTTATACTAAGCCCTTAATTAGTTACAGCGATTACTATTTGCCATACCATATCCCCAAGACCAGAAGCTGTCCTAATCCTTCAGTAATTTGACACGAATTGCTGCAAAGTAACTGTTTAATTTAAAGCATTTATAGGCCGGCTCTATGGTTTAATACAGTCATCTGAAGCTGTTGCAAACACACCAGTGAGGTTCCACATGTCCTCCTCTGTTATCTCCTGGCTGGTTTCATGTGCCTGTTAAAATGATTCACGTCATCGTTCGCTGTAGCTGTTACACTTTCCTCAAACACATTTTAAGGGCTGCGAGTGCTTTGTAGCAGATGATGCAGTCCTGACATTTCAGCTCTTCAAAACCAAACCTGATTATTTCATTAACTAAAAAATTTTGTCCCTAACCTAATGTAAAACCGTTTTGCTCTGCGCCTGCGCTTCCTCCAACAGGATCTCCTCTGGGCCAGCTTCAAGAGTAAGCAAACTAGTGGTGACTTCTGGACTGCAGCAAAGAGCCGCAGTTCTCAAAGCAATGGACTGGGTCCCACCAGCCACACTAACTCAAAGTATGCACTTTTACCCAAAGGGAGGGCAAGCAATTTTCAAATAACCTATTACACCGGGTCAATTATGTTACAAATTGACCTCATCTTTAAAGGTATGATGTCCAATCATGCATTTTTTACAGGTTTGTTCTGGGAGGGATGATCTTGGGGTCAGGGATGACCCAACCACTAGGTAAACTTAGAAGGTCACCTATGGCAGCAGCTTCTGGGGGGAGAGGGTGGCAAAAAGTGGGGCATTTAAAGTTAAATCGTAAATTCTGACTGTCAAGGGAGAGAGGGGCATAAGGCTTAAGGGTTGCCTAGGGCACCAACACCTTGAAGCAACTCTGGGGCCGGCCCTGCTTAGGGTGATCATAACTGTTGAATCCAATTAACAAAATCTCAAATGTGAGACCTGAATGTTAATGGAGCAGGCACCATGCTGAAGGTTCACCTAGCATGCCCAGTATCATTGCATTCACTCTGAATATTCTACAGCCACATTCTCTCTTTTTCGGATCCCTCAAGTTTTCCTTCAACGGAATTCAGACTGCATTAATAAGAACATGAATGGAATAGCAGGGCAGGATTTATATTCTCTGGAAAGTAATTGTGAGGAGATGCACAGACAGGGACTAGGATGCTTTCCAGAAATGGATGTGTGACAGGAATAGGAGAGAGTGGGTGGGGGTGGTATAGATCAGGACTAACGTCAACTGGAAAGCTGTGGGTGACTGCTAAATGACTAGATTAGTAAGAGTTCTGCAGGTCTGGAGGGTGCTGTATTTGAGAGATGTGGGAAGATTGTATTGTTTGAAATGCTAATGAGCGCTACATGTCAGGATGTAGACAGGCTGGCCGGGTTCCATACGTTGCTCAGTTTAAGTTCATTCTAATGGGGAAATGGCTTGTCCTCATCAATCCCACTGATCTCTAGATGGCGACCAGAAGCCTCTTTAGCTGTCAATTCCTTCTCTTGACTGATTGCTCCATTGAAAAGCAGAGGGTAACCACAACTTGCATGCAGCTGAGTAATTGGGGTTAGAGCTGCCTAACTTGAAAGGTTAGGTGGTTAGACTAGCTCCTTTGGCAACTAATTAGAGCCAGCTGACTAAATTTAGCTGTTCACAAAGCAGGCAGTCCCAGATGCATTACCAAGGTCCTATGTGTTGTGGGGGATGCAGGGGAAAAGGTTGCTACCTTGATGTAGAATGCGGGTAGAACTAAGTTGAGACAGGTAATCATGGAGCAGAAAAGACGGACCTAATTTGGGCAATTAGTTTTCAGATGAAGGTTGAGACTGAAAATTTGCCTAGCCCTGATCGGCTCAAATTTGGCTGGCTAGATCAGGTGCTCATTCCCCCCCCCCCCGTCCTTTATGCTATTGAGAGAGCAGGCTACAGTACTGAGGGCATTTGCTCACATGTCACTGAAGGGTTCAGTATGGGTTACCCCTCTCTGCCTAAAATGTGCCTGTCACACAGACACACACACACGCTAAGCTACACTATATTATGACAAAGGGGGTTATTTGTGGCGGCTGCTGCCCCCCAACTAACTTCCCCGCCATTTGTGCGGGGCAGTTAGTCAGGGGCGGGGAAGAGGTGGCCCGGGGGCAGAGAGTGGGCAGGCAGTGGGCGGGCAGTGGGCGGTCCCCCCTCCCTTCCCTCCTGTTCTCTACAGGGAACAGAGTTAGTCTGCTCCCCTCTCCCCATCTTACATGTTGCTTCCCCTCCCTTCCTGTCCTATGCAGAGAACAGAAGGGAAGCAGGTAAAGGAAGACTGTGGCAGATGTAACAAAACAGAGCTTCCAATTCCCCCCCCCCTCCGCACCCCCGAAACCAGAACAGGACCTGGTGGCCTAGTGGCCCCACACACCCCCCCCCCCCACCTCACTGAGTAAGTCTCTGGGGGGGCACTGGCCCCCCACGTTGTGCCAATGGCATCGGGGGCTTTCCCCTGATGCCTGGATTGTCTCAGGTGGTGTCAAACTTCACCTCAGATGATCTTTTTGCTCCCGGCTGAATCTTTATGCCTGCTTGAAGCTGGTGTAACAATCCAGTGTTAAATTTAATGTAAAAAAACTGCACTAAATTTCAGCGCAATTTTTTCACATCGGGCACAGATAAATACGCATTACTTTGCATGTGATTTGCATGGCAATGCACTGCAATTCAGCACTAGTTTTTCTGGCACTAGCTTGCTTTCTGCATCGAACTGCAAGCCTAGCATGGGAAAAGAGCCAGAAAAAATGATGATATGGTTTTCTGCATCGGCCCTTATGTTTGTATTTCCTTTGCTGTACCAGCCCAAATCAATGCGCACCTCGACTATGGGCCAAAGAAGTCATGTGGGCATTACAGAGGGTTCAGCAGCAGCAGGATATGGGAACTACTACATCCTATCTTCTAGGCACTTCTGCCAGACAGTCTGAGGCACTGACCAATTAATTATGTTCTCCAGCCCTACTGCGAGGACAAACCAACAGACCTGCTTGAGAAAAAGAGGAGAGGGGAGGAGGAACAGGAGGGAACAAAAATAAAAGATTATTAATAATCTCTTAGAAACATTAATGTAGATCCTCCTCACTTTCCTGTGACAGGTCCTTAATGAAAATCGTGCTCATTTTATGACCTTGCAAGGTAAACTAGGGAAAGGTGACACGACAGCTAAATAATACATGTAGCATTAACAAGAACAATAAGGATACAAATCTAAGAAACTGTCTGTGTATCCCAAAAGCAATTCCTTTTTCTTCACCTACAGATGTGTCGTCTGGCTTTCCTCCACATCTTCCCACCCCTCCATATTGCCACCTGTTAAGACGATTATCACAAACATCATTTCCAGTGGCGATTGACGATTCTGACTTTTTGGCTTATCACAATGAAAAATCCCACTTATAGCCCAGGATGTTCATCTGTGAAGGCGAGTTGATAGGAACATCATTATGAATTGCAGTACTAATAATTCCCGGAACTAGAGGGAAAGTAGCTAGGAGGGTTTTGTTTCAATCTCAGGTTTAGCTTCTACACAATTAGGTGGTCTTACTAAACAGATTTAGAGGGCTTGTGAAAGAGGAAACTGGCACACAAGAACCTGTATCTGAAATGCTGTGGGAGATGACTAAGACAGTGTCATCACTTATTGCCAGAAATGAGCTATGAGAAATAGAGCTACATTTTGGGATCTGCCGGATATTTGTGATCCAGACTGGCCACTGGCCATTCAATGGACCTGTGCTGCTCCCTCCCACATGGAAGGCCCCCAATTCATTCCCCAAGTTTCTCCAGGCCAACTGGGGCTGGGACTGCTGCTGAGGAAGCATTCACAGAACCCCTCCCCCCCCCTCCCCCCAAGGGCTAAAGGATTGTCGCTGCAGTAATCAGAATAGGTATGCCTACTATCAGTGATGCCTTTGGGAGAGGGGAGGGGGAGAAACAGGGCAACAATCCCCTAGAGTCAGCCTTGCCTATTTTATGTGAGTGGCAGCAGGTGAAGGCATTTTCTATATGATTTTACCTAGTTAAAACAGAAGACCCTTCTCCTGGGATCGTCAGGAGTGCCAGCTCTGATGCTTCAAATACTAATTAGATGACTTGAATGAGAACTATCCGGTTCAGTCTGTTTTGCTGGACTATAAAAAGCACACGTGTTACAGCTGCGTTTCTGCACTTTTCATGGCTCTCCATTTCCTTTCTATGTCACATTATGACTCGTCTTCTGACATGAACAGTGATTGCCAAGCTAGTTCTCTCTCTCTCTCTTTCTTCCATGGTTACTACTGGATCAACCCGCAAGCCAGAATACAAAACTTAAAAGCTCAGTCATTATTTCCCACTTAGGAGCTGATTCACTAGGGCTTTTTTCTTTTGTGTCTAAAAGGAAAATACTTGAATAAATCCAGTATAGAAAATGAAGGCAGAGAAAGACCATGCAGCCTCTTCAGTCTGACCATCAATACAAATCAACTACGAAGCCCTAAAATCCTCTCCCCTCAGAGGTTTTCTGTACTTCTCCCTCACTTTACATTTATTTTATTTTATTTATTTAGATAGTTTTTGTATACCGCCTTATCCTTCAATCAAAGCGGTCACAACACAATTGGGGGATACATTTAACACGAGGGGATATGAGACACATACACTAATACTTACAGGGAACATGGGCAATGGAGGGTTAAGTGGCTTGCCCAAGACCACAAGGAGCACCTGTGGGACTAGAAACCCCAGTCCTTCCGGCCCAAGGTTGCTGTCCTCTAGTGGGATTTGAGCCACTGACCTTCTGGCCTGAAGTACCTTGCCCCAACCACTAGGCTACTCCTCCACTCCACTACATAGAAACATGATGGCAGAAAAAGACCATAGGGCCTAGCCGGTCCACCCTTCCATACCAACTACTAAAGTCCCTTTTTTCCTTTAGAGATCATCTGTGTTTGTCCCTTGCTTACTTGAATTCACATACAGTGCTACTCCTACTGTTAGACTATTCCATGCATCTATCGCTCTTTCCGTAAAGAAATATTTCCGCATATTAATCCTGAGTCTATCCCCTTTCACCCTAATCCCATGCCCCCTCATTGCATAGCTTCCTTTCAATTGAAAGAGGCTCTCCTCCTGTGCTTTTATGCCATAGAGGTATTTAAATGTCTCTATCATATCTCTTCTCTCCTGCCTTTTCTCCATACATATTGAGATCTTTAAGCTTTATGACAAAACCCACTGACCATTTTGGAAGCCACCCACTGCACTGACTCCATCCTGTTTATATCCTTTTGAAGGTGCGGTCTCCAGAATTGCACACAATGCTCCAAATGAAGTCTCACCAAAGACTTATACAGAGGCATTATCACCTCCTTTCTGCTGGCCATTCCCCTCCCTATGCACCCAAGCATCTTTCTAGCTTTCGCCGTTGCCTTTTCTACCTGTTTAGCCATCTTAAGATCATCAGAAACCATTACGGCCATGTACCACTCTTCTTTTGTGGACAGAAGTACTTCATCCCCTATATTGTATTACTCTTTATTTATTTAGCTGTGCTTATATACCGCTTTTCACCAGGTCAAAGTGGTTTACAGATATATACAAACAGGCACTTCTAATTCCCTCATCCCCGAAGGGCTCACAATCTAATCATACCTGAGGCAATGGAGGGTTAAGTGGCTTGCCCAATGCCACAAGGAGTGGCCATGGGACTAGAGACCCAGTCCCTCCGGCCTGAGGTTACTTGTCCCTCCGTGGGAATTGAACCTCTGGCCCTCCAGCCTGAGGTAACCTGTCCCAACCACTGAGTCACTCCCCTGAGTTTTTGCAGCCCAAATGCACATTACTGAAATTTTTAGCATTAAATCTTAACTGCAAAATTTTGGACCACTCTTCAAGCTTTGCTAGATCGCTCCTCATGTTATCTACACCTTCCAGGATGTCTGCTCTATTCACAATTCTGTTCACAAAATGCTACTCAGAAACCTCCAGCGATAGAAGCACAACCAACAACCTGCAAACTTCCCCCACACACCAGTCGCCCCTGCACGTCAACACCACAGATAATAGGTAGTCCCCCAAACCCTACCAACCTTCACAAAACTAATGCAACACCCAGTTACATTAGAGCATTGTACATAGTTCGAGTTAATATGTATTTAGTTTCCCCGTTTTCTCCCCCATGTTCAATTCCCTGTTATTTGTAAACTCAATGTTATTTGTATACATTGCAGTATTCTTGTTCGATGTACACTGCGCTGATTTTAATAGCGCGGTATAGAAGAAAATGTTAAAGAAAGAAAGAAAGAAAGAAACGAATGACAGCCCTTCTGCAATATCACTTATTGTGGAAGGGCTGTTGGGTAAGGTTTGCCTCTTTGCAGATGATATGAAACTCTGCAATAGGGTATAAATCAGGCCTTAGCTGGAGAGACATCAAGCCGTAGGAAATCAGGTTTTACTTTTTAAAGCCTTGGGATATAACTCACATTTTAAAATGTTTTCATAAACTATGAATTGACCTCACGTGTCGATAAATGAATTTGGATCCTGCTCCTAACCTGTGACAAGTACAAAGAGCCAATCAGTCTCTGCGTTTAGACGTGAAGGACTATTAATGGCCCGAAGAATAGTAAGACCCACTGTCTGTGACATTTCAGCCTAGCGACCTGCTTGTCACTGGGGTGATTGTATTTGAGCAAATGCAGTTGTTGACTCATAAAACGTGGTGCACCACAACATGATTATGAAGATTTTAGATATTGAGCGGATAAGTAAAAATTACAGTTTGAGGAAATGTTACAGAGCTGAGAACTTTATACTGACAAGGAAATGGCTGCAAACAGTATCAAATTCATTCGTCTTGCTGCTGGAAACCACATAGGAGGCCAATTCACTTTTTTGAAAACATTTTAAAAATGTGAATTATATCTTGTGGTTTTGCTATTACACTTTGCTTAGTAAGGTATTATTTACTCCTTTTTTGGTGAAACATGTGGAGGCCAATTCTGTAGATGCATGTCCAGGCTGTCGGGATGTCCAGAAATCCGGACGGCCCAGAGATGCACCTGATTCTGCTCCCGCGGGGGCTAGATGGCCCTGCGGGAGCAGAATCATAGCATTGGGCCTGGATGTCCAGGCTGTGCTCCAATTCCGGCACCCCGATTCCGGCACTTCCCTGGCTTCTCAACCTGGCTCCTGCATGGAGCCACAGTGCCCTGGCGCCCCAATTGCTCACACTGCATAAAATGCCCTGTTCCCCAACACCTAACTCCCGGTTGGGCCTTCTGAGGCTGGGATCGATGTGGGGAACCCCCTGCAGCCACTTAACCAGTTGTGGGGGCCCAAAGATGCCATCCTCCAATGCTGGGGGGCCTTATTCCACCTCGAAAGTGGAATGAGAACCCCGTCTATCCTGGTGAACCCAGACATACAGGGCTGTAACCAGAATCGACCCTGCATGTCCGGGTTGTGTGCCCCACCCCTAGCCTGCCCACTCTCGTCCCCATTACCGCCCCTGTCCATCCCCATCCAGAACTCCCCATCTCCTATGTATGTGCGGGGAGCTTTGGGCAGATATATTCCTACTATTTGTCGCTCAGAATGACCCCCTTAATGTTTAAAGAGCTGTTACAAATATTGCCACTTGGATTCTTGAGGTTTGAAGAAAGAGATCAGGGATAAGTGCAGCGCCTTCTGCAGTCACTTCCTCCTAATGCTCCAGATGGATGAAAAGCTTTAAACTGTCCATGGGGGAATGGGGGCAGGGAGGGGGGTTGTTCCTATGAACCCTATCTGGTCACGCATGACACTCTCCTTATGCATTCACCTCAGAAACCCTTCTGTGTCACTGTCTCGGGCACTCTCCTCAGATGAGACCACCCAACTGATAACCTCACTCTGCACATAGTTACTATGACATCACTCCCATATCATACCCTGACATACATAAGCCCAAACTCCCCCACCTAGACATCTCACCCCTAGCGATATTTGTAGGATATTCAGTGTTGCACTTGTATATGTAGCAGGTACAATGTAGGTAATTTGGGGCTCATGGACACCCCAGTGGTGTGTTCTTCAGGAAATTTTCACATATAGATCCTGCACAAAACCATAATGAATAATAATCATTGCAAAAAGATTTTGCTACAACCAGCAGAGAGATCAGTAGGGTTTATCACTTGTATCACAAGAGGGGGGGGGGAAGACATTGGGCAGGATTTGCAAACGATGCATCTGCTTGTATCTCTGGTCCTGAGGGTTTGGAGGTCAACCTTTCAAAGGATGAGGTTGACCTTTTTCTGCTGCCAGTTCGGTGTAACTCTGATCTTCTAACAGGACTGGACAAATTTCTTACTACTGTGCTAATCGATATATCCTCACTTTTATAACACCGGAAGAGTTCAAAATGCATTTTAATACACACAATATTTCTGTATTTCATTTGCTCCAGCTGAAGCAACTAAGGAACTCTTGAAATCTGGATACACTAGAGAGTGTAGCCCTCTCAAGTGCTTGATTGATAAGATGCCCAAGAATAGAATAAGGATTTACTAGTTACCACGTACCAATTTTTGTTAATCCCAAGATCCACTGAAATCCAGTGCGGAAGCTGATCTGTCTTACTGAAGAACTTTGGCTTGATAGGCTGCAGAAGCGTAACTTAAATGCCAAAAATTGGGAAAACTGGTACAAAATGTTCTATACTGTTGATTAGGTACCCAGGAGGGATTGTTTAAATATAGGTGGAAACCCGGGCATTTCTTTTTTATGTTTAATGGACCTGGCTGGTGATTCAAACTTTTTGCACAGAAAAATGCAATGCGTGCCTTTGAGTCAGTGCTAACTCCTGGCAATCCAGCAACTGCTGGGTTTTCTTGGCAGTGTCACCGGAAGTAGATTGCCAGACCATTCTTCCAAGGCAAAGGAGGGTTAAGTGACTTGCCCAAGGCCACAAGGAGTCCTAGTGGGAATTCAACCCTGGTTTCTTGGTTAACAAGCCAGTGCTCTAACCATTAGGATACTCCTCCACTCCAACTTCTTGCACAGAGATGAATTCATGAATATGTAAAGTTACACATACAAGGCTGCCATATTATTGTTAAGACTCAAGTGAGAAAAAGATAAGTCTACACATAATAGAAGCATCCAGTTAATTGATCACCTGCTTGTTGTTGCAAGGTCCACTCTAGCATGTTATTTGCAATCTCCCTCTAAGGCTTTAACGTCATTTTGGCTCCAGAGTGAATGCAACATGCTGTACATTGAAACAGCTTTCTTTTTCTTTCATAAAGGAAAATTCCAGCAATGTTGCACCCAACTGGAAGCCTTAACTGGAAGTGGAAGAAGAGGGAGGAGTTTTTCATCTCGAGTGTGATTTGGGTGATTAGGGAACTGTGAAGAGCCTTTGAGTGCAGAGGCTCGGTTGATAGCCAAGAAAATCATTTTATTGGGCTGGGTAGTGGAGGCTGCACCATCATTTTGACAATGGCCCTGGCTCATGCTTATGGATTGGGAAGGACTAAATAGTAGGGTGATGCATTCAGTGCCTATCCCCAAATGCTGGGAGTCAAGTAGCTGCCCACTGGAAATCTTACTGCTGGTTATGTCTCATGGGCCCCAGTTTGTGCATGCTGTCTTCATTCCCTGGGTAACCAGGAAGGTGGTTAGAAGGGGAGGGGGACAGGAGAAGGGCGAAGGAAGGTGGTAGATGTCCAAATAGGGGGAGAAATGGGAGAGCAAGTGGCCCGTAAGGGTGATGATGATGTGTATTTGTGAAGGGGGATAGCAGGGAATGCAGTTGTATGACGTTGATTGGTATGTGGATTTATGTGTTTTCGTGATTCTTGCCCTGAATGGCTGACTCTCTTTGGTTGACTGTTGTCTCATAGGGGTAGGGGGTTGTGGAGTGTGTAGAGCTGAGCATCTTGTGACATCCTAGTGTGTGTAAGGAACCTCATGCACTAGGAGGACTTCTCCGTAGACCTCACTGATGGAGCCCTGCACTGGAACTTTCTGACTCCTAAAAGCTTTTAAAACGCTCATCATGTATGTACGTGTGTCCCTGGCAGGAAGGGGGCTCACATGGTGGTGGCAATAAAGGCAGAGGAGCAGAAAACTTACTTTAAATGTTTGCCATGCTGCTTCTGCTCGTCGTATGAGGCCTGGAGGCGATCATCTTCCATGACCAGGACAAAGTCTGATGATGACAGCCACACCATGAGACTTTGGCCCAGCAGCAGCTGGGAGGTGATGGCTACTGGGTATCAAAACTCAAAAGAAGAGTAGAGGCAGCATAGCAAACATTTTAGCATAAATTTGCTTGTTCAGGGTGGCCGGGGGGGGGGGGGGGGGTTGCACTGCCACGGCGATAATAGGATGCCTCAGCAAAACTTTACTTGGGGTCCCCTCATTAGAATTTACACTACTGGTCCAAGGTTATTCCTTTTCAGTTAGAAATAGAGGAGGATCCCAGGGCGGAAGAACTGGAAATCCTCCAGTGTCTGAATCACCCAAATGACCCTCGCACTGAATATTTCAGATACTGCCGATGTGGGAGACCACCCTCTCTGTGCCTCCTTTAAGCAAGAAGATCGGCGCTGTACATAGCGTCCAAAAGACCAGCTTGCACACCATAATATGATCATCAAAACAGTTATTATTACCCTAAAGCTGCTCTATGACGTTACATTTGCTCAATGCAGGAGCATCTGTGTGCATGTGGTGTATCCACGTGTATATTCTGTAAGGGTGGATACCGTTCTCTGCCCCTAGGAATGCTTAGGCATTATATTGCCTACAACCAGCCCCTACGTGTTCCTAGTTCCTCCTTTTAGGCCTGGATATGCCAGTGTGGTTTTATACGTGTGTAAAATGCTACTCAACATGCTTTATGATCTATTACCGAGTTCATTTTATTTCTCAGTAATGAGTTATGGAACTCGTCTGTGCAAAGGCCTCAACTACAGCTCAAAACAGCAATGGGATAGCAAAAATGTCTGCAAATGTCCAGCTCAGAAACAAATTTGGATATCCTAATGTTATGGATGTTTTAAAAAAGCATTCGACATCCAATGATATTTTGAACTGCAATTATAATACTTTAATAAATACTCTGGGGGAATATTCTCAAGGGACCTGCTAACCAGTTGAACCCCGGCATCCCGATATTTAATTGCACTGCTTGGATAGTGCCACTGACTAGTTATCTGGTTAGCAGCACTAGGACAGCCATTGACATGTCCTATCTTTATCCAATTAGTGGCTGAATATCAGTGTTAACCAAATAGCCTGAGGTCTGTCCAGCGAAACGAGAATGAAGAACCAGTATGCAGCCCTGGAAGTGGAGGAGGCGGAAGCATCCGAGGAAAGGGAAGAACCAGAGCTCAAGCACCCCAGAGTTAGAGAATCAGTCACCACAACAAAGCGAAGGGTAGTGGTGGTTGCTGACTCTCTTCTGAGGGGTACTGAGGCGTCCATCTGCCGACCAGATTTGATGTCCAGAGAGATATGCTGTCTGCCAGGTGCCGAAATCCAAGATGTTACGGAGAGTTTGCTGAGACTCATCAAGCCTACTGACTATTAACCTATGTTGCTTATCCACGTTGGCACAAATGATACTGGCAGGTATCCCTCTGAGCATATCAAACGTGACTTCACAGCTCTGGGATAGAGGGTGAAGCAGCAGGTGCACAGGTGGTGTCAGGGGCGGCTCTATAATGAGGCTGAGTGAGGCGGCTGCCTTAGGCAGCAAGTTTTAGGGGCAGCAAAAAATGCCCCAAAACCGCCTCACTCTGCCTTCGAAAAGATTTTAAAATAAAAAAGTAGACAAACCGCTGCCCTGTCTGCCTTTCGGCAGCGACAGAATCAACACCTCCACCTCCAATGCCGCTGCCCCAGATCCGAGGTAGAAAAAATAATTTATTTTCAATTTAGTGTTTGAACTTTAGACAATATTTATATCTGACACAGTATGGGGAACTGCATCTCTTTTATTTCTCTGGTGTCGCACCTCTTGTGGAGTCTGGCTTCTTGAGGTTTTAGTTTAATTTTTGTCTACATATTTTTATTTTTACTTTAGGTTGTGGTCACGTATTCTGTACTTGGTGAGGGTCTGTGTTCTGAGTGTGTGACTGAGGCCAGGCATTCTGTTAACATGGTGTTTGTACATAGGGATCTGTATTATTATAGTATTTTGACTTGTTCAGCACAATCCAATCCAGCCTTTGAATTCGTGGCTACCAGGATTAGTGTATCTTCCCTCATCAATAATCTGGTCATAGCAAAATAAATCTGATGTGAAGATACTTATAATGGTTTGACTGGGGGGCTGTGGAAGTGGCTTTTCATTCATCAAATTTAATGTTTATTATTATGTTTGTTTTATTGTAACATCTGTTTTTCTAAATTTGGCTAACAAATACATTTTAAAATAAAGTATACTAAATTTATGCCCCAATGGGGGGGGGGGGGGCACTGAGAGGTGGAGGAAAGCAGAAACCTCAGTTCCTGTTCGGTAATCCAGTTTAGTCCTCCAACATCGGGTAGTGCCCCTCCTCCTGCAGCCGGGAGACTGGACCAATCAAATCTTCTGTAGTATATATGCAGCCGGAGCTCCCAGAAGTCCCCAGTGTGTCCAGTCTCCCTGCAGCTGGAGGACTTCTGTGCCCCTGCTGGGCACGCTAAGTGACACTTGAAGGAGCAACACTAGTTAGTTAGTTCTTTTGGGGTTTATTTCTGGTCCTTTATGTTCTATTTCCTTTGCTAGGTAGCTGTATCTTTAAAAAAAAAAAAAAAAAAAAGGCACAGGGGACTTTCTGGGGAAAGCCAGACCTGCCTTGGGCTCCTGCCTTCCTGCCTGGGAATCTCTGAAGCCTGGGTTGAGCTCTCCCCAAGGCTGTTCGGGGAAGAGCCATACCGGCTGCAACATTGCCTGTCACTTGGAGAAGTGGGCTGAGTTCCTTGCTGTTCCCAGAGCTGGTAGGAATTTTCCTTGTTTTAAGCTTTCAGCTCTCTGTTCTTTGCTGGGCAGAGGCTCTGTCGGCTCCCCTGGCTTCCAAATTGCACTTTTTCCTGCCTTTTTTTTCGCTTGCCCTGTATTAGAGGGTCGTTTTCTTTCTTTTCCATATTATTTGGGTACCTTTGTATTTTCGCGCCGTTTTTTACAGCGGTTGAAAAAGTGCGGCGGCCATTTTGGATTTCTAAAGTGTGCTTTTTAAGGGCACTTTTTAACACTTGCGCACGGGTTCCCCTGGTGTTTTTGGGGTTTCTTTTGCTGGCGATTTTGCTCAGGGCACCCCTAGGATTCTGGGGAGTATTTTGTTTACTGTAAAAAAAAAAAAAAAAAAAAAAGGGTTTTAAATTTAATACTGTGCTGAATTGAATAAGGTTAGTCCCCTTGGTGTGGGCTTCCCTGTTCCTGTTGCCTTATTTTTCCCTGAGAGCAGGTGGCCTTGGCATGGCTGCCAAACCTCAGTGTGTAATTTGTGGCTCCCGCAGAGGTACAATGACTGACTCTGGAATCTGTAAGAGCTGTGCTGCAGTTTCTTCAGAACTGGAGCTGCCTATTGAAATTAAGGAACAGCATGTGCCCGGGGACCCTTCTCTTTTGGGGGACAGTGTCCCTTCACCGAGCATCCTTCCTTCTGGTCTGGGCCCGGCGTCTAATACGTCGGTCCCTGAGCTCCAGCAGGCGGCTCTGGTGGCGTCGCCTATAGACTTTTCCCCGGATTTTGTTCTTCTCATGCATCAGGCCTTCCGCTTAAGCCGGTCTGGTCATTTGCCGGAGGCTTGGCCCGCCTCTCTCCCCCCAGCTTCCGCAGGGGGGGTTCAGCGGTCTTCCCAACCCGCTGTCAAGCGGCCCAGGTTGGGGGACCAGGATCAGGACGCCCTTTGCCTCCCGGATTCCGAGGCTGAGGGGGATCCGGATATTGAGGCGGAGGAATTAGAAGACGGAGAGCTTCCAGAACCGGAAGATCAGGCTCGCATCATTCGGGTGTTTCGAAGGGACGAGCTGGTACCTTTGGTCACGGAGTCTCTCCAAGCACTTAACCTCTCTGCGGTGCGGCCGCTGGAGGAGGAGGGTCTCGAGGATCCTCTCATTCAGGCGGTCAGGGATGCCCAGGTAGTTTTTCCTGTGCACCAAGTAGTTGAGCGGATGATCCATGCGGAATGGGAGCAACCGGAATCCGCTTTGAAAGGGATTCGGACCATGAATCGTCTTTACCCCCTTGCCGACAAGGACAGGGACTTGTTTAAGTCTCCACGGGTGGATGCTGCCGTTTCGGCAGTGACTAAGAAAACCACCATCCCGGTTGAAGGGGCCGCGGCCCTGAGGGATGTTCAGGACAAAAAGGTTGATAATTTGTTGAAGCAAGCCTTCGAGACCAACGCCTTATCGTTACAAGCTTCTATATGTGGGGCGTGGGTAGCTCGCGCTTGTTTGCGATGGTCGCAGCACCTGCGCTCGGGGTCCGGTATGGACCAACAGGGGCTGTTGGACGTTACCCGCGTGGAGTCGGGATCGGCCTACTTGGCGGATCTGTGTTATGATTTAATACGCTCCCTAGCTAATAGCATGGCCTCCATGGTAGCGGCACGACGGTCCATCTGGTTGCGCAATTGGGCGGCCGACGGTTCTTCCAAGTCTCGCCTCAGTAAACTACCCTTTAAGGGCAGGTTGTTATTTGGTGAGGCTCTGGATAAGTTGGTGAAGGATCTCAGTGAGTCGAAGGGTGGTCGGCTTCCAGAGGGTAAGCCTAAGCTTAATAGGTCGTCCACCTCAGCGCGTGGCCAGTTTCGGGATGCGCGCAGATTTCGTTCTTCCCGGCTGTGGACTTGGCAGCGCGGTCGTTTTGGAACCCGTCATCAAGGGTTTCGTGGTTTCAGAGGAGCGGGAAGGGGCTTCTCCGGAGCCGCCTCTTCCTTTAATCGCAAGCCACAATGAAACGAGGCGGGCTCTAGAGGAAGACCCGGTCATCGGGGGTCGTTTGCGCAACTTTCTTCCTTCTTGGGCCCAAATTACGTCAGATCGGTGGGTGCTGCAGATTATAGAAGAAGGTTATGCCCTAGAGTTTGCGCACCCACTTCCGGATTCGTTTGTTCTGTCTCCCAGCAAGGGAGTTCAAAAGGCGCGGGACATCCGCGTGACCCTGGATCGGCTTCTCTCTCTGGGGGCCGTGGTTCCGGTCCCGCCTTTGGAAAGAGGCGCAGGTCGCTACTCCATCTATTTTGTGGTTCCCAAAAAGGGCGGTTCCCTTCGTCCGATCTTGAATCTCAAAGGCGTGAATCGCGCTCTCAGAGTACCGCACTTTCGCATGGAGACCCTGCGGTCAGTCATCGTAGCGGTGCGTCAAGGGGAATTTTTGACATCCCTCGATCTTACAGAGGCCTATTTACACATTCCCATCCGGCCCTCCCATCAACGGTTTCTCCGCTTTGCGCTCCCGTGGGGCCATTTTCAATTCCGAGCCATGCCGTTCGGACTTGCCACGGCTCCCCGCACCTTCACAAAGGTAATGGTCGTAGTCGCGGCGGCGTTGCGCAAGGAGGGCATCCTGGTCCATCCATATCTCGACGACTGGTTGATTCGAGCGAAGTCCAGTCGGGAGTGTGTGCAAGTCACGAGCAGGGTGGTGGATCTCCTTCGGTCCCTCGGATGGGTGGTGAACGAATGCAAGAGTTGTCTGTCTCCGACACAGGATCTCGAGTATCTGGGAGTCCGCTTCGACACAGCAAGAGGCTTGGTGTGCCTTCCGGAGCGACGCGTGCTGGCGTTGCGGGCTCTGGTCCGTCTCTTCCGGGGGATGCCAGCTCCGTCGGCGTGGTGGTACCTGCGGCTCCTCGGCACGATGGCGGCGACCTTGGAGGTGGTGCCTTGGGCGCGCTTCCACATGCGTCCGCTGCAGAGTGCTCTTCTGCGACGTTGGTCCAACCAGTTCGACTCGTTGAACAAGAGATTGCCTTGCCCAAAGACGGTTCGCCGATCCCTCCGGTGGTGGCTCTCCGCCGAGAACCTGTCGCGAGGGATTCCCTTGGAGCCTCCTCTGTGGGTTCTGTTCACGACGGATGCGAGCTTAACCGGCTGGGGGGCTCACTGCGAGTTCCACTTTGCTCAGGGGGAATGGTCTCCCCTGGAGGCCTCTTGGTCGATCAACCGTCTCGAATTGCGGGCAGTCCGGCTAGCCCTGGTGGACCTGGAGACCCTGGTTCTCGGACGGCCGGTGAGAGAGTCCTGTCGGACAATGCATCCACTGTAGCTTACATCAATCTCCAAGTGTGTACAGGCAGCGTGGCCCTGGAGGCAGAAGCGGCGGCCTTGTTCAACTGGGTGCAAACTCGCCTTCCAGCGATCTCGGCGGCTCACATTGCGGGCGTAGACAATGTCCAGGCCGATTTTCTCAGCAGAGTGCGGGTGGACCCCGGAGAATGGGAGCTAAACCCACAGGTTTACGCACAAATCGTCCGGCGGTGGGGTCCACCCATCATGGATCTCATGGCGACCTTTCAATCAGCCAAGACAGGGCGCTTCTTCAGCAGGCGAAGGGAGCGCATGTCCGAGGGGCTCGACGCTCTCATTCAGCCGTGGCCCACGTCCGGTCTTCTTTATGTCTTTCCTCCGTGGGCTCTGATCGGCCGGGTCGTACAACGTATCGAGAGCCACCGGGGTCGCGTGTTACTGGTGGCCCCGGATTGGCCCCGGAGGCCCTGGTATGCTGATCTGGTCCGGTTGCGCGACGGCGTTCCTTGGCTCCTGCCCGCTCTACCGGATCTTCTTCTTCAGGGTCCCTGGCGGATGCCCCAAGTGGATCGATTCTCGCTTACGGTTTGGCCATTGAGAGGGCTCGGCTGAAAAGGAAGGGCTACTCCCCCGCGGTGATTTCCACCCTTCTGCGGGCGAGGAAAACGTCCACTTCTCTTACTTACGTTCGGATTTGGAGGATTTTTGAAGACTGGTGCTCCCGGCGGGGAGTCCGGGCGGCGGCGACGGTTTCCGTGCCCGTCGTTTTAAGTTTTCTTCAGGATGGTTTCGATAAGGGCCTTGCGGCTAGTTCCCTAAAAGTCCAGCTGACGGCTATCTCGTGTTACCGCGGCAAGGTTTTGGGTCGTCTGCTCGGGGCTCATCCGGATGTACGCCGATTCCTTACGGCTGTTTTTCATTTGCGGCCCTCCCGCAGAGTTTTCGTTCCTCCTTGGGACTTGAATTTAGTTCTGAGGGCCCTGGTTCGTGAACCTTTTGAGCCCCTGCGCAGGGCGTCTCTGAAAGATCTCACGCTGAAGGCGGTTTTTCTTGTAGCCATCTGTTCGGCACGGCGCATTTCAGATCTGCATGCATCTGTCGAGAGCCTTTCTTGTCTTTTTCCGCGGATCGGATCGTTATCCATCCGGTTCCTTCCTTTCTGCCAAAGGTGGTGTCTCCCTTTCACATGAATCAGGCAGTGTTTCTTCCAGTGCTTTCTTCGCAATCTGTCGGGTCAACGGACAAAGGTCTTCTCCGGCTCGATGTGGGTCGTACGCTCCATCGTTCTTTAAAGGTTACCGAGTCTTTTCGGAAATCTGACCGGCTTTTCTTGCTCTTCGGGGGTGCGCGTAAAGGGGAAGCGGCAGCTAAAGCCTCCATTGCTAGATGGCTCAAAGAGGCGATCGCGTCCGCGTATCTGTTGCAACAGCGGTCTGTTCCGGAGGGTCTGAGGGCTCATTCCACTAGGGCTCAGGCGACCTCTTGGGCGGAGTATAGCCTGGTTCCGCCGGCAGATATCTGTAGGGCGGCCACTTGGTCGTCTTTGCATGCTTTCAGTAGACACTATCGCTTAGATGTGTCAGCGGCTCGGGATTCCTGTTTTGGTTCGGCGGTTCTGCGCGCCGGATGGCAAGGTCCCGCCCGGTCTTAACTGCTCTGTTACATCCCGATGTTGGAGGACTAAACTGGATTACCGAACAGGAAATGGAAATTACACTAACCTGGTAATTGTAGTTCCTGGAGGGTCCAGTTTAGTCCTCCTTCCCTCCCGACTATCTGCTAATGTGGTGTGGCGCGCCTTTCCGAACGGTTGATTTTAAGACGGTTCCTCTTGCCGTTCGGTCCCTCTGTGGCAGCCGCCGCGTTTTTTTTGCAGTGGCTCTTCCCTGTCTCGGGGGTTCAGGCAGCTCCTGAACTTCTGGTGGGGAGCGGTGTTTTGATTCCTGAGGCGTCGGTGCCGGCGCAATGCAGTGTTCTGACTTCCTCGTTTGGGGAGGGGGTTGGATATTCCTTGGGGGGGAACAAATTGTTCTTTAATTAGGTCATTTTGTATATTAATCTAATGTGTTGCTTCGTTAAGTATGCTTTGTTACTAGTACACTGGGGACTTCTGGGAGCTCCGGCTGCATATATACTACAGAAGATTTGATTGGTCCAGTCTCCCGGCTGCAGGAGGAGGGGCACTACCCGATGTTGGAGGACTAAACTGGACCCTCCAGGAACTACAATTACCAGGTTAGTGTAATTTCCATATTGGGACCAGTATGATCAGAGAATAAAATGGTCAGACAACAAAGGTAGAAGAGAATTTTATTTTCAATTTAATGATTGTTTTATATAGTACAGGGAAATGCATCCCTTTCTATGTCTCTAGCGTTGCATTGTATGCAGAATCTGGCTTCTTGCAGTTGCAGTTAAATTGTTATCTACGTATGTTTATTATTAGGTTATGGTCACTTATTCTGCACTTGGTGAGGGTCTGTGTTCTGAGTGTATGAACAAAACTAGGTGTTCTGTTAACATGGAGTTTGTACGTAGGGATCTGTACTGTAGTAATCTGAATTATTCAGCTTTTCAAGTAATTATATGGATGTTCCAGGGCCTGCTGAATGCATGGCTGTGTGGATGGTGTCATCGAGAGCGGTTTGGTTTCCTGAACCATGGGAGGATGATCCAAGGGCAGCAGAGAAGAGATGGCATCCATCTGTCCAAGAAGGGTCAAAGTGTCTTCAGCAGCAGACTGGCTAACCTACTGAAGAGGGCTTTAAACTAGATTCATTGGGGATGGGTGAAGAAAACCCCCAGGTAAGTGAAAGCCTGCAGATAAGTGAAACATTCAATACCTCTGTAAAAGGAACAACATCTGAAAAGCAGTGTTTATAAATGCCGGTAGCATGGGACATAAGATCCCAGATGTTGACATTTTAATGGAAGAGGCTGACTTGGATTTAGTGGTGGTTACAGAGACATGGTTCACTGACAACCATGACTGGGATGTAATTATACCGGGCTATACGTTATTCAGGAAGGACAGGTTAGGAATAAGGGGAGGAGGAGTGGCACTATGTTAAAAATAACATTAAAGCTATAGAATTGCAGGTCTTACAAGGGAGTGAGGAAAGCACTGTGAGTTAAACTAGAAAGAGGGAAAGGGTGTTATATATAGATCCCCCTCACAGGTCGTAGAAGTGGATGAAGATTTAATAGAGGACATACACAGTATTGCCATGAAAGGAGAAGTGCTACTGATAGATGATTTCAATATGCCAGATGTAGATTGACACATCCCTGCTTCGGTGTCATCTAGAAGTAAGGAGATCCTTGATTCTCTACAGGGAGAACTATTCAGGTGAATGGTAACAGACCCCACACATGATGGGGCCATACTGGACTTAGTGCTTACCAATGGGGAAAGTGTTTCTGATGTGAGAGTGGGAGATCATCTCTCATCCAGTGATCACCAGATGGTGTGGTTCAGTATTAGTAATAGGGCTGATAAAATCCATTCAAAAGCGAGGGTCAGACTTTAGGAAAACTAACTGTGCAAAGATGGGACAATACCTTAGAGAGTTGTTAGCAGGATGGGAACATCTGGGTGATGTAGAGAAACAGTGGGCAAAACTGAAAGAGAATAACTTAAAGGCAACAAACCTTTTTTGTTTGAAAGGTAAATAAATGTAAAAAGAAAAGGAGGCCGCTATGATTCTCAAAAGAAGTAGTGAGGTGAAGAAAAAGAGGGAGGCTTTCATGAAATACAAGAGATCACAGAGAGAGGAAGATGAGCATCTATATTTGGGAGAAAAAAAAAAACTTAGAGAAGCTAGCAAAGCAGTCAGGAAAGCAAAGGTAAAAAAAGAAGAAATAGCCAATGCAATAAAATGGGGGGATAAGACATTTTTCAGATATGTTAGTGAGAAAAGGAAGGGCAAAATTGGTATTGTCAGACTCAAGGGTGCAGGGGAGGAATATGCAGAAACTGATTAAGATAAAGCAGAATTGCTTAACAAATACTTCTGTTCTGTGTTCACAGGTGAGGGTCTTGGAGCAGGACCTCAGAAAACACCAACAAATAGCAAGAGAAGCGACGGGAATCTTGAACGATTTTCAGAAGACTGTGTTCGAGAGGATATAGCTAAACTAAAAGTAGCAAAAGCCATATCGGATACAATGCTTCTTTGGAGTCGGGAGTGGGGCCAGAGGACTGGAGAGAGGCACATGTGGTCCTTTTACACAAAAGCGGACATAAGCATGACATTGAGAATTACAGGCCAGTAGTGTAACCTCTGTGGTAGTAAATTATTGGAAAGGCTACTAAAGGAGAGAATTGTGAGGTTTCTGGAGTCCAGCGGATTACAGGATCCGAGGCAGCATGGATTCACTAGAGGCAGGTCTTGTCAGACAAATCTGATAGATTTTTTTGACTGGGTGACCAGTGAGTTGGACCGAGGGGGAGCCCTAGATGTAGTGTATTTAAATTTCAGTAAAGCCTTTGATACCGTTCCACACAGGTGACTTGTAAACAAACTGAGCACCCTAGGGATGGGACCCTAAAGTTACTGCTTGGGTTAGAAATTGGAGGTAACAAAGGGTACAGGAAAATGGAGCTCACTCTGAGGAGAAGGTTACCTGCAGGGATCTGTCCTTGGTCCGATTCTGTTTAACACCTTTGTTAGTGATATTGTGGAAGGACTGTCTAGTAAGGTTTGCTTGTTTGCAGATGATACTAAAATCTGCAATATAGTGTAGACACACAGGAAGGAGTCAACAACATGAGGAGGTTCTAGCTAAACTTGAAGAATGGTCTAGAATATAGCAGCTGAAATTTAATGCTAAAAAATGCAGAGTCATGCATTTAGGCTTCAAAAATCCAAAGGAGCTGAACAGTAGAGGGTGAGGTACTTCTGTCCACAAAAGAAGAGCAGGACCTGGGCGTCATTGTGTCTGATGATCTTAAAGTTAGAGCACTGGCTTGGGAACCAAGAGACCACGGTTCAATTCCCACTAGCACTCCTTGTAGCCTTGGGCAAGTCACTTAACTCTCCATTGCTCAGAAAAATCCAAGTTATCAATGTCCCTCTTTAATGTACAAGTTTAAGTTACAATGTAAACCGCTTTGATTGAAATGATAAAGCGATATAAAAAACTGTTAAATAAATAAAGTAGCTAAACAGCTAGAAAAGGAGACTGCAAAAGCCAGAAGGATGCTGGGGTGCAAACGGAGAGGAATGGCTAGCAGAAAAAAGGAGGTGATAGTGCCTCTGTATAAGTCTTTGGTGCGACCTCATTTGGAGTATAGTGTGCAATTCTGGAGACCGCACCTTCAAAAGTATATAAACAGGTTGGAGATGGTGCAAAGGGTGGCTACTAAAATGGTTAGTGGTCTTCATTATGAAGCATATGAGGACAAACCTAAAGATCTTAATATGTATACTTTAGAGGAAAGGAAGGATAAGGACGATATGATAAAGACATTTAAATAAATGGACAGGAGAGTCTCTTTCAATTGAAGGCAAGCTCTGCTATGAGAGGACATAGGATGAGAGTGAAAGGGGATAGACTCGGGAGTAAGATGTGGAAATATTTCTTTACAGAAAGAGTGGTAGATGTGTGGAATAGTCTCACTGTGGAGGTGGTGGTTGGATACAAGGACAATATCTGAATTCAAAAAAGCATGGAACAAGCACAGAAGATCTCTAAAGGTAAAAAGGGGGCTATTGTAGTTGATATGGAAGGGCAAACTAGATAGGCCATGTGGTCTTTATCTGCGGTCATGTTTCTAGGAAACTGAGTATTCAACACTGGATATCTGGTTTTAACTATAATAGCAGCAACCAGGCACTTTAAAAGCACCGATTAGCCCCTATGTTTTATCATATTTGCACACATATTTGACCCTTGGAACAGACAGCATGCTAAAGCATGCCCACATTTGGACTCCATTTTAAACTTTTAGAATTTAAGATGGACTTTAGAATTTAGTCCAAACTCTTGGCTTGTAGGTAATTACTTCAATAGGTTTTGTATCCTATGAACTGTTCCTATTTTTGCTATGCTGGGATTTTGTATTTTGAACATTATATTATCACTATGTTGAAAGATGCTCTAGATGTTTTTTTTAAGGAAGGTGACATAAATGTGAGAATAGAATAGAAAGCTTATGAGTATGTTAAGCTACCAGCCTGTAGCACAACCCCTAACTTGACAGATCACTGGTCCACTCTTCAGCAGCGTCTTTGCCTGAGGGCTGTTCAGCAAGGGTTTCCTTGCCAAGACATTTTGCTAGCCTGTATAGTTCTGAGAATACGCAATTTGTTGTGGGTAAATGTTTGGAGGCAACAGTCAAATAAAAACTGGGTTGGTAGTTTTTATTTGAATTATTGGTGCACACTCTGCAGTAAAATGTACCTGTGTAGTATCATCAATGCAGGTAGCTTGATTAGTATCCCCTAAGTATCTAGTTTATAAAGAGAAACTCAAATACTATAAAGAATAATGGTAATAACATAGCACCTACCAGGAAAAGAGATGCGGGCTGGATGCTGCAGTGCTCTGAGCCCAGACCAGCCCAGCACTGTTGCCCAACCCAGGATCGATGAATCCGAGGATGAGGAGATATTATCAAGTCCTACTGGAGGAAGAAGGACACTACAGAGGAGACTTTTAATAACTCACCTTTAATTAAGCATATTAGACATCCAGAAAGGAGAATAACTTTCAACAAAAAAGACAACAGTAACCGTTAAAACAGAGCAGGACCAGAACTAGAATGGGGCAACTGGGGTGTTGGCCTGCATGCCATATATCCATGGGCACCACCAGTCTTTGGGGGGCTGCATTATTTGTATGGTGGTGCCCCAAATGCCAGACTACTTAACTCAGCCCAGACCAGTAACGCACGTATGGGCTGACATCGCGCTACAATCAGAATCATTAACCACAGGAAGGGAGTGTGCAGCTCTCCCACTGCAGTTACCGTGGGTTTCTGCAGCAAACACCAAGCACAGGTAGCGAGGGCTCCAAACGCCTGCTCTAGCTGTGATGTGGTGGGGACTTCCCCATCCCGCCCAGATTCAGGCTATTGGGGTATTGCAGAGTTTTTGGCATGGTGCCAATACCGCACGTTAACCCCATGCTACCCAGCAGTAAACATGCCTTTAATTCCGAAGCAGAGTCAAGAAATATGTAACTTTTGTAATAAGTACCCCTGGGGTTTTATTTATTTTTTAAAGATATTCTCTACACATTTCTTTCTTACCATTTCATGCTGCCAGTAAGAAACCATCATATTTTTAATTTCTTTCCTCATGTGACTCCCAGTACCAGAAGCAATAGAGAATGAAGTAACTTGCTTAAGGTCATAGGGAACATTAGTGAGAGAAATAGCATTTGGCTTCCCTGATTTTTAGCCTGCTGCTCTAATCACTGGACCACTCCTCTACTCTAGGGTCTAGTATATTCCCATAGTCCAGAGATCTCCAATTCCAGTCCTGAAAAGCCTCAAACCATTCAAGTTTTCAGGCTGTCCCTATGAATATGCATGAGATATATTTGCATGTATTGTCCCCATTGTATTCAGATTTATCATGCATATTCATTAGGGACAGCCTGAAAACTTGAATGGTTTGGTGCCCTCTAGGACTGGAGTTGGAGATCCCTGCTGTAGCCTGGCTAGAGCAATGACCTCCCATGCCCAAAGACCAAGACCCTAAACTCATCCAAACCTGCCCCTTATTAAAGCAAATGCTTCTGGGATCCATTCATGGACCGGTTGCTAGGAAAGCATGGTGGTGACGTTGGCAGTGAACATGAGACCTATGGCGCCAGAAGCCACCTCAGCCTACAAATGACGCTAAGAATGTGCAGTCATTAGCACATATTCAGTTCATTAACACATCTTGAAATATTTAGTGCATACAAAGTCCATTTAATGTGTATGAACCTACATATTAATGTGTACAACTGATTTATGTGTTAAAAACTTTTCTGAAATTCAATGTGCGAAATGAACCAAAAAACACTCCAAAACACACTCCAAAACTGAGAAAATGTCACAAAATTTGCAAGCTAACCAATCATTTTTGTGCGCACACATCTCTAGATGGTACTGAATCCTGGATCATCTTACCAGCACCAAATGATGCCATTCTAAACTAATAAAAATTGTACCCTCTTCTTCTAGTACACAGACTCAATTTCATGTTGCCAAATGGTTCCATTTTTCAGGGCAGCATAATCTAGTCCTGGTTTGTAATTATGCTATTCCATATGGATTTCCCTAAAAACGTCCAGCTGATAACCCCAAGTCAGCCTCTCTAGATAGTCCTTGTATTTATTGTAGATCACTCTGACATACAAGTACTTGCCACCCGAGTGAAACTAAATTGGATCTTAAAAGAGTTCTGTTATCTGGAAAACCTTTAGTAGTCAAATGACTGACCCATAAACTTTCTTTGATTCTAGCAAACAGTTATTCCATGAAAGTTAAAAATAAATAAAATAGTTATGGGTCTTTGCCTCTAACAATCAAATAATAATTTGACCCCCTGACATTTTAAATACAATGAATATATAAGAAAACAGAGAAGTGCACTGAATAATACTACATTTGGCATATTTGGATAACCCTGCCACAATTACTAAGTACATAATCCCAGAAACAGGCACCTCCCCCTCTAAGATTCTCTGAAATTGGCTTACAGCTCTAACACCGTATACAAATTCTCTCTTCTTCACCTCAACCCTTTTCTTTCTCTCTTCATCTCTCTCCTTACTTATCTCTCACTCTTGCGCCACAAAGGCAGAATATTTAAATATAGCCTTGCTTCTGTCTTGAGGGCTGGAGTCAGAGCTTTTAAAGCAAAACACCTAGAACCATGACTTCTGCTGGAGGCGAATGTCCGTATTTCTCTCTATTCGAGATGTTCCCCAGCAGATAGGAGCAAAAAGAATCCATTCTTTTGTCTAATCTTTTCTCTTAGTCCCCTAGTATACTTTAGTTTCTTGGAGACTTACTTCTGTATTATAAGGAAACCGACGATTGGGAAAGGGAACATATGATGAATTATGCACTATCACTGAAATAACCCTCCAAACCCCAGGTATGTCTTGTGGACAAACTGTGACAAAAAAGGCATCTTTAACATTGCTTCCCAAACCTATTTGATGACCCCACAGCCAGCTGAGTTTTCAAGATATTCAAATGAATATGCATGAGATAAATGTGTATGCAATATGGATTATCCAGTGGCTATGGGCTCCCAAGAACATGGTTGGAAAGCCTTGGTGTAGGATATTTCAGACGGGACAGGCATCCTCAGTGGCTCCCTTGAGCTGAGCAAAGGCGATGGTCTCTGTGTATAGGTGACTTGCAGAGGATACAGATCTCCTTGATGAATGCCTTGTGGGTTTCTTTCTTGAGGGGCCAGAGCCTTCATTCTTTTGTCTGCTTCGCAAATATTCCTTGTAGTTCTTTGAGAGTAGAGTATACAAGAAGGGGTTAATGCAACTATTACTGTAGGCCAGACAGGTCACCACAAAGTTAATGTACACTACGGTGTTGGTGGTAAGATTATCATGCTGGTAGTAATAGATGCTGAGGAGCTGCCAGAGCCAGAACGGTATGAAACAAGCCCAGTAAGTGAGGACAATGGTGAAGATCATATACAGAACCCTCTGCTTGGGACACCTTTTCATTTTCTTAGATGTAAAAACATCAGATTGAGACTTCCAATACGTTCTTGCCAACTTAATATAGAGATAGCAAATCACCAGACCTGGGGCTAAGATGCAGGTGTTAAAGAGGATAGTAAGGTATATTTTATAAGCTTCCATTTGCCAAGTTGGGTGGCACATGCGTTTGGTTATTCCATTCTGGCTACTTGTTCTGAGGTCTATCAAGATCATGGTTGGAAGTGCCAGGAGAAAGGACACTATCCACACAAGGCAAGTGATAGTCCTCCTGTAGTCTCTAGATCTTCCAATGGTGTCCAAGGGTTTGACAACTGCAAAGTATCTTTCTGTGCTCATAATCATAAGGATGAAAATGCTGGCATGCATGGTGAGAAGATCTAGACTGAACAAGATCCTACAGCCAATATCTCCGAAGTACCAGTCCTTCACAAAGTACGTGCAGACCACAAAGGGGATGGTGGAAAGGTACAGGAGGTCTGCCAAAGCCAGGTTAACAATGTAAATGTACATTGATCCAGTGAACCTCATGGATAGGGTCATGATCACTAGAGTGTAAATGTTGCCCCCGATGCCGACCACGCACATGACAGCAAGGATAACGCCAAGGAATGACATTAACAAAATATTACTGGAGACACTGAGCACCTCCAAAGAGGCATTAGCAGGAGAAGCTATGGAGTCCTTATGACTCCATGCTAAAGTTGTACCTTGGCCTAGCTCCATTTCTTTGAAGATGTCCTGGAGCTATGGGACTATCTACCTCTTTACTGAGACATCGGTTCTGCCAGCATTAAACTTAGTTGAATGGCAGACACGTAGCTGGGTGATATTAACAGGCGCATGATGCTGTCCAGAATACGAAAATGCAATTAGTTCAACACTCACCCCCTTCCTTTTTGTGTGCATTCAAATCCTGTCAATGTAATAGTTCCCCCATTTACTGTCTCATGTGATAGCCGATCAACGATTTGTGCTGGAAACAGTTATTGTTCAGGTCCTTAAGTTCTGCAGTTCGGTACAGTCAGCCTATGCAGAGACGTCTTTGACTAATCAGGCAGAAGGCAGAATGTGATTTAGTTACCTTTGCAAAGCTCTTCTCCCAGTCGAAGGGAAGCAGTATTTTTGTAGGATCAGTCCCGGTATTATTTCAAGCGTGTGGGCGCTGCTGCATCACCAAAGCTTTTTAAAACGAGCTCACGTTTTTTTAATCCTCTTTTTTCTTTTGCAAAAACTCCTTTGCATAAAAAAAGGAGAAATGTCCCCCGTGAGTGAGAGATGGCGTTCATCGGATTGATTACAACAATTTTTACTGTGCAAACAGAGGAACTTCGATTGCAGCAAAGCACCGAAGCCAGGACTCCCCCTCGGTCAAAAGGTGTGCGGGAGAGGCAGACACGGAAGTTTCCATCGCGGCGGAGATTAGCATCCAGGCAGCTGGTCTATTGCTCTCTTCGAGCTCCCTCTGCGCGTCTGGCTGCCTGCAGCAGGTTGTCCGTTTCCGAGGGACTAGGAAGACGCGCTTCGGTCTCTTGTACTCTACTTTTCCCGGGAAGGTGGGATCCGCCTCGGGCGGTGATAGGCAGGTGGAGGTGGGTCCTCTGTGGGGGGAGGAGGAGCAGAGACACCTGCCCATGCTAGCAGGGGATGCCGTGTCCGAGTATCCCTTAGAATTTAGGGGAATTAGTCCTCGCGTAGGGAGGCGCGCACGGCACATTCATTTCTCAGAGGAGGGGGCGGGGGGCTCTCTTTCTGGGTTTTTGCTCGGGCTGTTTTAAAGTGTTGCTTATGACAGGGCTGTGATTTCTGTGGCTCGTCCGTCCTCACTCTGATGAGCTACATTTAAGGAAGGGTAACAGGTTGCACACCCTGTCGGCTCTCTTCTTTTTGCCTTTTGCTTACCGATCTGGAAGCCAGAGACACTGGAAGTTCACCTGAGATGGAGCAGCAGAACAGTATAGAGAGAGCTACAGGTATGAGGACCAGAATCACCGAACCTAATCTGGAAATGAATGAAGGTCTAGAGCAGACGCATCACGCTGCAGCCCTGGAGGACCTCGAACCAGCCAAGTCTTCAGGATATGCAAGAGAGAGATCTGTATACAGGGGAGGTAATGCATAGGCATATATCTCATGCATATTCATTAGACATACCAGACTGGTTTGGGGCCCTTCAGGTTAGCAGTTTGACAGCCCCGGTCTAGGAGGAGGTTTATGTTTATTTGCATTTGATATACTGCTCCTTCATTATTACATCAAGGCAGTGTACAATCCAAAAAGAATAAAAGTAAGGTCGCTGGCCAGAAAAGGAAGAAAGAACTACAGTGTGTGACAGGAAAGAAGGAGTGCTAAACAACATAGATAACCCAGGTCAGACAGTAAGTGTCCAGAGGTCAAAGGCAGTGGAGAATAGGTGTGCTTTGAGAAGTGACTTGAATTTGGTATAGTTCTGTTCCAATTGGAGAGTCGTAGAAGAGAATTCCACATGGCAGGATCAAGGAAGAAGAAGAAGACTTCTTGAGTGTGAGTATAGATAGTTTGGTGGACCAGAGTAAAAATTTTATAACATATGCAAAAGTCCATAGGGAGCCAATGAAGTTGAATTAATATGGTCTCGATGGGTGGAGTGCATGATGATCCGAGCTGCTGTATTCTGTATTAATTGGAGATGGTTGTGAGTAATACCAGTGAAAATGGAATTGCAGAAATCTAAACGAGACATGACCACGGATAAGAGGAGAGTGGTCAGTGGATAGCTGGACCTGCAAGGCTATCCTGCCAGGACTGGTTTTAATCATTTGGTGAACTAAGGGGTCAACATTTGGGGCCTGGCACTGACTCACGCTGGAACAGTGATGACAAATGGCCATGGTTGACTCCTCATGGAGCCTTTGTGGAACTAAATAAACTAGACCTGCCACCTATCACTCCCTTCCTTCCTCCTGACAGAACCCCTACAGGGGCCAAACCAAAAAAGAGCAGCTCACTGCAGCTACTGCCTGTGTTCGATTCTTTTCTTCCTCCCTCCTAACAGGGCCAGGAAAGAGTAGCCAGCTGCCACCCCTCCCCCTCCCCCCCCAGCTGCAGACATTAAAGCCAAGAAGTGAGTTTTACCTTAGCCAACAGAAGTGCCACCCTTCTAACCTGCTCCTCAGACCCAGGATATCTCTCCTTTCCATTCATTGCTGATCTAAACTACAAGGGAGGCAGAAGAGAGGCACCAATGTTAGCAGAAGGAGTGGGCTTAGAGGCCATCTGTGGTTGGCACAGATGCCAGGCAGGAGGGAGTTGAAGGAGAGAAAGATCCAGAAGACAGATAGTTTCAAACCCTAACTGGGGAGGGGGGGAGAGGAAGAGTGGAGGTTCAGGGATTTGGGGGAGCTGATAGTCAAAGTGGATGAAGATTCCAGGACTGGGAAGAGGGTGGAAGTCAGGATTGGGTGTAGAGGGGAAATAGTGTGAGAACTCCAGGACTGGTTTGGGGACAGTGGGAATTCAGGAATTGGGTGGGATGGAGACCAGGGTCTAGAGATTGGAGATGAAGCAGAGACTCATGGATAGGAAGAGGAGGAGTACAGCAGGATCTCAAAGAGCAGATGGGGGCTTATGAGAACAGAAATCCAAGGATTGCTGGGACAGGAACAGTAAGGACTTAGCAATTAAATAAGGTGTAGGAGCAGGGAGTGAAAGAAGGGTTGGGGATGTGAAATGGGCATAAGAGACGCAGGATGGGAAAGGGCTAGTAAGAGTAAGAGATGGTAAGGCTGGGGAAGGGGAGAGTGGGAATTGGAAAGCTGGTATTTAGGCAAGAGATGAAAAGAGGGAGACCAAGACAGACAGTGGGATGAGAGACAAAGAGATGGGATGGAGTAGTAAGACCATAGATAGGGAGGGTACAAGATAATAAAAGATTGGGAAATATGATAAGGAGTGAAAGGTAAAGAGTTTATGATGGGAGAGCATGAGAGAGTAAATGGAAGGGATGGGACAGTTCTGAAAGAGGTTATGGGGAACAGAGAGGAGGATGAAAAGTATCAGAATGGGAATAATATGAGAGAACTAGAAAAGAGGTGACTGTTGTGAGGAAAGGACATCGGAGCCAGATGGCTGGCAACTGCTAAGAGGAGCAATCTAGTGCTGAGGAGAGATGGGGGGAAGGGGGGCGTGATGTTGGGATTGGAGAATTGGAGATCAAAGAAAGGGAGAAGAGTGAAATCTTGCTGAGTAGATAGAGGGAGAAAAGAGAAAAATGAGATGAAAGAGAACAATAAATGTAAGAGATATAGGAGAGAACGTGAATAATACAGACGACAGAAGGAATGTAACATGCAAAGGAGACACAGCAAAAGGAGTTAAAAGACTGACACAAGAAACTAGGACCAGGAACAATATAATTAGAAAAATGAAATATCTAAACAAAGGTAGAAAAATAAAACTCCTCAAAACCCCTTCACTAGATCCTACCTGCCCTTGCCATTACTGTCCCTTGCCTCCTCCCTTTCACATCAAACTACTTAAACATGCTGTTCACCACCATTATCTTGACTTCTTTTCATCTCAAGCCATTCCAAGCTGCCTTTTGTCCTCTACGCTCTACAAAAAACAGCCCTTATCAAAAAGTCCAGGGACCTGTTCCTGACAAAATCCAAGGGGCTTTACTTGATCCTCATCCTTCTTGACCTAGTCACTGCTTTTGACGCTGTTGATCACCACCTTCTCCTTGATATGCTGCTCTTACTTGGATTCCACTCATTCACTGCAGGTCATTTTGGATGCTTTGCTTTCCTTTTCACATCATGTTTTCTCAGTTGTTAATAAATCATTTTCACCTTCGGGAATATTGTCTGTTAGACCCTTCCTGAAGATTGAACAAAGTTAGGCCAACTATCCAGAGAGTCACCAGGAGTCGACACTGACTCGACGGCACTTAACAACAATAGACTTTTTCTAGATAAAACCACTCTGAATATTCTCACTCTCTTCCTAATTTTAAACAGGTCAGTATTGCAACGCTCTTCTTGTCAGTGCCCCTCTTTATATTCTCAGGCATTTACAGCTTATCCAGAACATGGCCATCAAATAACTCATTATCGCAAGCACTTCTACCCAGGGCCAGCCCTAGGCATGTATGGGCATGTTGCCCACACCATGAGGGGCCCCATATGTGCCTAAGTGGCTTAGGAGGGAGCTGGCAAAACCCAAAGCCCTGCTCCCTGGCTCACCTTTGCACAGCCGTGGGAGTATTTTCCTTTACTCCCATAACTGTGCTAAGTCGCGGCCACCAGCACTGCCGAGTTCATAGAGGTTAAACAGGGGCCCTTTCTGTCTTGAGCAAGAGCATCCCTGTTTAACTTCTATGAACTCAATGGCACTGAAAGCTGCGACTTAGCACAACCATGGGAATAAAGGACAATGCTCCAGCAATTGCGCAGAGGTGGGTCAGGGAGCCGGGCTTCGGGCCTCACTGGCTCCCTCTGAAGTTGATCAAGTGCCATGGAGCCATTCATGGTGTGGGGCCCATGTGTGTGGGGGGAAGAGGATGCTACTAGGGGCTAGAAGGGAAATTTGCTAATGTTGGGGGATGGGAAGATTGTGATTGAAAGGCAGCTGATGCTGGGAGGGACTGGAACTGGAGGAAGACTGATACTGGGGGACTAGGACTGGCAATGGGTTCATGCTGGAGGATGGGGAGCAGATGTAGGGAGGGGCTGGAACTAAAAGAGAGCTAATCCTGGGAGATGACTGGAAGGGGTGGGGGTGGGGCGAGAAAAAAAGAAACTGGGGGAATGAGGATTGACAGATATTTTGTGTAGGGAGAGAAGAAAAAAGATCATACAGAGGGAACACTTGAGAGGGAGGGGTATAAGAATGAATGCTGGGGTAAGAAGGAGGAAAGGCAGGGTTAATGAATATTGGAGAAGGAAGTCACTGGGTGGGTGTTCAGAAAGGATGTAGGAGGTGGTACTGGGGACAGGGAGATGGGGAAAGCAGAAACTGGGACTTAGGTGGAGATTTTTAAATTTGGGTGGGAGAAAAAAAAAGATGGCAAAATCTAAGATTGGCTGGGTATGGGGAGAGTAAGTGGGGGCTCAGACAGTGGGCCCGTGAGCTGGCACAACTCATTGAGGATGCAGCTCTGGCATCATGCAGCACCATCCCCAGCTTCATCTTTCTTTCTCTGAGTCAGCAACAGCAGCCAGTGCTGCCCCTAGCATTCAGTGTGTGGGGCTTTTCACCAGAAGTGAATGCTACAGGCAGCACTGGCTGCTCCATGCTGACTCAGAGAGACAAAGATAAAACTGGGGATGGTTCCAATAGATTCACTCTTCAAAGACACTACACTAAACTTGGATGAGATGATCACTGGTTGGACAGTGCAGCGAGAGTGCTTTTTGGAGCATCCAAAAGAGACCATGTAATACCCCTTCTAACACAACTACACTGGCTTCCTATCCAAGCAAGAATCACTTTCAAAACTCTGCTCCTTACCTTTAAAGCATACAAAGGTATCGCATCCACCTCCTTATCGGAGATGATTCAACCAATCATACACAATAGACTAAGAAGAACCACAGAACTAAATATGCTACGCGTACCAAAGGAAGTCATAAGATACAATTCCACAACATCGAGCAGAGCCTTCAGCCTATATGCCCCAAAACTCTGGAACACCCTTCCACCTCACATTAGGGCCATCCCTGATCTCATCCAGTTCAGGAAGGCCCTAAAACATCACCTGTTCCTCAAATACTTCCCGGAGAACAAAGAAACACAGTCACACACAAATATCAATAACGTCAGCCCAACCACGTAAACTTTCCTGTCTCAACTTCACTTCACACTTCTTCAATAGATTAACAATACACTATTCAGACTCTATGACAGTGTTATGTAAATAGTTGTTTTGTAAATAGTTGCTCCTGTTATCCTGTTATCCTAGTTGGTTTGCCTGTTTAACTGTAAAAAATCAGATAAATGTAAATTGTCTGAAGTTTCTTGTTCCATGTAAACCGCGCTGATAATGAATAGTGCGGTATATAAAAAATGTTAATAAATAAATAAATAGCATTCACTTCCAGTGTGCGGGGCCAATCACCAGAAGTGAATGCTACAGGCAGCACTGGCTGCTCCATGCTGACTCAGAGAAAGAAAGATAAAACTGGGGATGGTGCAATGAGATATTTCTGCTGCTGACTCAGAAAAAGAAAGAAGTCACCTGGAATGGTGTTACACGATATTTTTTCCCAGGGGAGAGGACAGAGAGAGGGAGAAAGAGAGAGATGGGGTATGCTGGATGTTGGTGAGGGATATACAGGGTGGCCCAAAAGTAGTGATTACATCTCATAAATTAAAAGCTTAAATAGTTTACTTATTTACCTTTTTTTTAGCTATATAACATCTTTATTTCGACAATTTCCGGTCGCCATCTTTTTTTTTAAATTTGTCAATCGTTTACATCTGTCTTTTTGAATTTTTAAATAACTTATATGCAACGAGATGTTCTCACCTTTTTTGGGCCACCCTGTATATACATACATACATCTTGAGAGAGAGAGAGGGGGGTGGAGATTTTAAATTATGAGAGAGATGGAACATATTGTCCTGGGATGGGGAGGATAGAGAAGATAACTGGGCTGTGAGAGATGTTGGATCACTGCAAGGGGAGAAGGGGAAGGGGACAGAAAGCTGATGCTGTATGAGGGGAGGTGGAAGACAAAGCATGAGATGCTGGACTTTGGGGGTAAAGCAGAAGGGTGAGGGGAGAAATGGTGGGCATGATGGAATTACGTGGGAGAGGCTATGGGAAGTTGGCAAGGAGATGAGAGAGAGGAGGATGGTGATTACAGAGGGCTGAAAAGTAGTAATGGGGAGTGGGTGAAAGACAGGGGAATAAGAGGCTAGCGAAAGAATGAGAAGAGAAATGGGAAGGGGGCTGGGCTAGAGGTTAGAAGAACAGATGGAAAGTTGCTAGGTGAAAAGTCAAATGGACAAATGAGTGGAGAAAAGAACAAAAAGCAAAAAATCAGTATGTCGGAGGTGGATATAGACAGAACATGGAAAAAAATAGGAGAAGAAAGGACAAGACAATGGAGAGTTAGCTGAAGACACAAAGAATGCAGAAGAGAGAGACTGGGGTGATTGCGACTGAAAAATAAAATGCCCAAACAAAAAGGTAGGAAAAAAAGTATTTTATTTTGAATTTATTAACTAGAATATGTCAACTCTCGAAAATGTGCATCACTGATGTCTTTGTGCTTTGTTCAGTACAAGAAGAAATTAATTTCATAGTTTTATTTTTTCAGCATTATGCTGCATTCAAAGTTTGACTTTTGGGGTTCCCAGTTCAATTTGTCTATATTTTTAAATTATGATCCCTTGTTCTGTATTTGGTGACAGTCTGTCTGTTCTGTGTGTATGATAAAAAACTGTGCTATTCTGTTCATGTAGTTTCTCTGTAGCAGTCCCACTTATTTTCTTTTCCCATTAGGAGATGTATTGGTTTAATATTTGTAGTGCTATCTTTTGATAAGTAGGGGTTGGTGCTGTGTGAGTCCTGGTAGTGCTGTTATGATACAGCAGGCTTGCTATGGGTTCTAAATGAGCAGGGTTTGCAGAAATATGGTAGCCTTTCTTTATCTTCACTGTACATGCAAATCATTTTCAGACACTCATTAAGAAGCATGTTTACTAAAGGTAAATGTGCATTCACACATTAATGTGTGCTAAGTGCAGCCACACCCATTAATTTCTATGTGCACTGTGGCACTTAACACACATTAAATGTTAAGTAAATATGCCCCTAAATCATTGTTAGAATGAAGAGAGACTTGTGAAGGATGCCTTTGGAAACTGCTTAAAATTTCAGATGGACAGTATATAAAATAAATTAGATTTATAGAAATGAGGCCCAGTGGATATGCAACTATTTATGCAAATGAGGCCCCTGCACATGGCTTGGCAGCACTCTTGGACCGCCCCTGTCCTTTTCTATGGAACTCCGAGGTTCGCACTGAAAGCTCTCTGCAGAAATTAAGAACTGCTGTCAAGACATGGTTATTTAGACACACTTTCCCTGATCTGTGCAAGTAGCTGATCGCTAGGCTTTGGTTTTGTTTATCAGTTCAGTATTGCAATGTTTCTGGAAAACGTTTTGTTACTATGCAACCTTCCTGATGTGGTACTAATGCTGAACAGATGTTACTCTTATGTAGTCATTGCTACTGTACTTGTGGTCTGATTGATTCTGTAAACCGCACTGATGCATATTATATTTGCTTGAAACTGTGGTATATCAAATCCTGACAAATACATACATACATTTGGGATTCTCTTCTGTCTTGGTTTTCATCCTCTCTCTCTTCCATCACTTGACCACACCATGCTGCGCTCCGTCTTTGGGCTCATGGCCACTCACTGCTGCAAACAGATGTTTGCTCTTGTCCTTACCAAACAATTGGTGCATAACAACTTTTTAGTGAAACAATATGTCACAGCTGGAACCTCACTTCCCTCAGGGGCCCTCAATATCACATTCACTCCCCCCGGTGCCCTCCCTGGCCAAGAGTATCATCTGGGCCTCACTGCCACCCTGTACAATCAGCTGTACTCCATCTCCACCCCCCAAGCAGACCCAGGCACCTGCTTAACTGTTGCTTGGGCCCCTGATCTTCCCTGTGTCCAGGTCCTCTTTCTTGCCAGCGCATGACCCTCTCACTGTTGTTGGGCCACATGCCCTTTTGCACTCAGCCCCCACTTTCCAGATCGGATCTGAACGCCCTCTTCTACCTTCTTCAAATGCACCACTGGGTCTATCAGTGAGGTCCACCACCAGGAGGGGGCTCCAGGTGCCAGTGGTGACCCCCAACTACCCTACCCTGCCTAGTCTAGCCAATGACTTTTCACAATGCCATGCTGAATGTGTTTAAACCCATGTCTGTGAAATGCACCCCATCATCTTTAAACAGTTCTGGCCCCCCCCCACCCCTATGTCCATGTGGTCTACCACCCCACTCCCGAAACCCTTGACAAAATGATCCACCTCCTTGTTGAGCTTCTTTCTACTCTTCTCTATGCTCCTGGGATTCTGGGCAACCCTCCTAAGCTGAGGGATAATCTAGGACCAAATGATGCCAGTGGATGTTGAGTTTGACTTTAACCAGGCCAGATTTCACTCAATTTATGATTAAATTTATATTCTTTGTGGCAATTAAATTGTTACCTCCCAAGTGTAATAACATGTAGTGCGGCCTTTGTCTTTTCTGGGCCCAATTCCTGAACTCTGGCAAGAACTGGTGCATTCCTCTTACCCTAACCATTGTATCTCAACTTCCTGAAGTGGAAAACCCAACTGCTTCCTGAAGTATTGCTTCATTGCTTGTTTCCTGCCTGATTATCCAGATCCTTGTATGCTCTGGTCCTGAAGAATAGCAACAACTGTCACCAGGTGCCACTCAGTCCCCTTTCACATATATCTTGCATCGGTCAGACTTCCATCAGCCAATTTCCTTGATTTTCCCCACTGGTAGCCCTAGTTTGTTTGCAAGGGTTGCAGCACCAATTCTAAAGGAATGGGTTGTAAAACCTGTTGTATCCCTACTAATTGCCCTAATCTCTGACCCCCACACTGCCCTAACCTGTAAACAGTCCTCTATAGCATGTACTTCAATGCATGATAGAAAAGCAGAACATGAGAGTGATCGTATCTTTATCTTTATTTAGACATTGTGACCAAACAGATAGAAAAGGCGATGGCAAAAGCCAGAAGGATGCATGGGTGTATAGAGGAAGGGCTGGCCAGCAGGATAAAGAAGGTGATAGTGTCTTTCTCCAGCCCCAGTCACTCCCCAACACACCATCAGTACCTCTTCAGCCCCTAGTCGAGGCATTCAGGAAAGCGCTGAAGCATCATCTGTTCACAAGATACTACCCTGAAACCAGCTGTAGAAATCAAGCAGCGAGCGCTCCGACCAGTCACCTATAGCACCCTAATAAATATACCCAACAAGAAAAAGGATAGCTAGCCCAATTTTCCCCAGCCCAAATAGACCAGAGCCGGAGAATATATGCATCAATGTAAATAATTTGTAGATAGTTACCCCTAGTTATATCCAGGTTTATTGCTCCTGTTCAATGTAAATACAATGCGATTCGACTGCATGTATAATGTTATGTTGAATGCACACCGCACTGATGTGAATAGCGTGATATAGAAGAAAAGCTAAATAAATAAAAATAAGTCTCTAGAGAGAGAGATCTCATTTGGAGTACTATGTACAAATCTGGAGACCACACCTGCAAAAGGATATAAACAGGATTATACCTGGGGGGGATTCTGCACAAAAATTAAAATTCTGTACACAGTATTTTAAAATTCTACAAAATTCTGCATGTTTTATTAGTACATTTTTGTGCAGAATTTTTTTTAATGGAGAATTCCCTCAGCTGTAAATCACAAGTCTTTCTCCAACACACAAGCCTTCCTTGCCCATCCCTTCGCTCTTCCTCTAATGTTTGGGAAGATCCCGACTTACCATCAGTCCTCTCCAGCCCCCAGTCACCTTCCTGACTCATCATGTCCCTCTCTAGTCCCCAGTCACCCCCAACACACCATCAGTACCTCTTCAGCCCCTAGTTATGTCCCTGACTCGTCATCAGTGCCTCTTCAGTACCCAGCCATGCCTCTGGCTCAGTCAGTCCTCTCCAGCCCCCAATCACACCATCAGTCTCTCTTCAGCCCCTAGTCACCTCCTGACTCACCATCAGTCCTCTCTAGTCCCAAGTCATCCCCTCCCCCCCCCCCCCCCCCATCTCTTCTTCTTATTCACCAATGCAAAAGAACCTGCACAGCACAGCTTCAGCACCCCCATGGTCCATTTTGCAGGAAGATTTCATTTAGGTCTCTCTCTTTATCAGTTGTGGTTTAATGTTCACCCTCCCCTAGAGCGGCAGTCCTTAAATGCACTGACTAGAGGGAGTTATGTGGCACAGTTGTTCCTTTTGAGGCATACAATATAGACAGCATCTGTGCATTTTTGTAGGGCAATGATGGCTTGATTTTATAACAGGATGTGTACGCGAGAAGTCCATAAAGATACCTATTGTATAAAGGCTACACCGGTGCCTATGCACCTTTAGAAAATAGGCTTCCAGATTCAAAGCCAATACTGCATGACTGCTGCTGCACAAAGTCACACCTGCAGTGAAAAAGATGCGACCACATGCATACACTCTATGCATTTACTCATCATTTTATAAACTACTCATGTACACTTCAACTTTGCCTTTGTTCAGTCAAAACTCCACCCCCAGGAATGCCTACATTAAATGCAGTGATGCAATTTTATAAAAGTCTTTTTCTATGTGTAAAATGGCCTTTATATTTAGAAAAAGCTTTATAAAATCTACCCTTCAAATAGCAATACAGAGGTTACCAGGGCCACACCATTCAAACTAAGTAGCCTGAACTGTGTGACCCAGATGTCAGAAGGGGGTCAAGGCTCAACCGGGGGGGGGGGGGGGGGTCAGTGGCTTCTTTTCAACTACCACAGTAACAGAATCTAGATATTTCATGGCAGTATCTTAATAGTGGCTGCTACTGAATATTGGGATTGTGTGGGCACTCTGGCTAATCGTTGCCATTATCCAGATACCAGTGATATTCAGCACATCACATCCAGGCAGGACAACAAAAAAGCATCCTAAATGCCAAGTTGTCCGGATAGTTATCTGGAGAGCAGCACTGAAAATCGCCACTATACGGATAAGTCAGGTCTCTGTCCCAGCACTATCCATAAAGTGCTGTGGTCTGTAACAGTATTCTGCAGCACTATCTGGATAGTGGCACTGAAGATCTGTTCAGCGGCATTTATCCAGACAGCAGGTGCGGCTGCCCACATAAATGCTTTTGAATATTGGCCTAAATATTAATATATAGCTGGATAGGGGATGCGGGAGAGACACAGAAGCAAAGAAAAAGGCACCAAAGCTTCACCAACTGAACAATGTCGGGAAAATTTGTATTGCCAAAGCTGTTGCCCCCATTACAGTCTCTGCCTCTGTCCAGATGGAGAGCTCGATGTCAGTTGAAGCACTGGTTCCATGTGCAGGATGCCTGCAAGCCAAAGCTCTCACGAAACAAGTGGAGGAGCTCAGAGAAGAGGTGGAAAGGCTAAGAAGCATTCAAGATGGCGAGATGTTTCTTGAAACATCCAAGCTCTCCAACAGAGGCGAAGATGGGGTGCTACAGAGTGAAGAGAGTCGGCTAAGAGTTGGCAGGTCCTGCAGAATCACCAATCCAACTCCTCCAACCCTTGAATTGAAGAACCAGTATGCAGCCCTGGGGGTGGAGGTGAGAGCATCCCAGAAAAGGAAGAACCAGAGCCCAAACACCCCAACGTTTCAGAATCAGTGACCACAAAAAAGCAAAGGGTTGTGGTGATTGGTGACTCTCTTCTGAGGGGTACTGAGGCGTCCATCTGCTGACCAGACTTGATGTCCAGAAAGGTGTGCTGTCTGCCAGGTGCCAAAATCCACAAGGTTATGGAGAGTTTGCCAAAACTCATCAAGCCTACTGAATATTATTCATTTCGGCACAAATGATACTGCTAGGTATCACTCTGAGCATATCAAAAGTGACTTCATGGCTCTGGGACAGAGGGTGGAGCAGATAGATGCACGGGTGGTGTTCTCGTCAATCCTCCCTGTTGAGGGTAAAGGCCGAGGCAGAGAAACTCACATCCTGGAGATGAATGCATGGCTGTGTGGATGGTGTCAGAGAGCGTTTTGGTTTCCTGGATCATGGGATGCTGTTCCAAGGGTTGCAGAGCAGAGATTGCGTTCATCTGTCCAAGAAAGGTTGACGTGTCTTCAGTAGCAGACTGGCTAATCTACTGAAGAGGGCTTTAAACTAGATTCATTGGGGATGGGCAAAGAAAGCCCCCAAGTAAGTGAAATATTCAATACCTCTGTAAAAGGGGCAACATATGGAAAGTGGTGTGTATAATTGCCCGTAGCATGGGACATTAGATCCCAGATGTTGAGGCATTAATGGAAGAGGCTGACTTGGATTTAATGGTGGTTACAGAGAGATGGTTCACTGACAACCATGACTGGGGTGTAATTATACCAGGCTATACATTATTCAGAAAGGACAGGGTAGGAAGAAGGGACGGAGGAGTGGTACTATATGTAAAAAATATTAAAGCTAAAGAATTGCAGGGTTTAAAAGGGAGAGAGGAGGCATTGCGAGTTAAACTAGAAAGAGGGAAAGGGAAATCAATTTGCATTGGAGTGATATACAGACCCCCTCACAGGGAGAAGAAGTGGATGGAGATTTAATGGAAGACATACACAGTATCACCATGAAAGGAGAAGTGCTACTAATAGATAATTTCAATATGCTGGATGTTGATTGGCACATCCCTGCTGCAGTGTCATCTAGAAGTAAGGAGATCCTGGATTCTCTACAGGGAAAACTAGTCTGGCAACTGATAACAGAACCCACAGGTGAAGGGGCCATGCTGGACTTGGTGCTTACCAATGGGGAAAGTGTTTCTGATGTCATAGTAGGAGATTATCTCGCATACATTGATCACCAGATGCTATGGTTCAGTATTAGGATTAGGGCTGATAAAATCCATTCAAAAGTTAGGATCTTAGATTTTAGGAAAACTAATTTTCCCAAGATGAGACAATATCTCAAGGAGTTGTTATTGGGATGGGAACAGCTGGGGGATGTAGAAAAATAGTGGGTAAAACTGAAAGGGGATATTTTAAGGGCAACCAACCTTTTTGTTAGATAGGTAAATAAATGTAAAAGAAAAAGGAGGACGCTATGATTCTCAAAAGTAGTATCTGAAAAGCTGAAGAAAAAGACGGAGGTCTCCATGAAATACAAGAGATCACAGAGAGAGGAAGACAGGCATCTATATTTTGAAAATAAAACTTAGAGAAGTTAGCAAAGTAGTCAGGAAAGCAAAGATACAAAAAAAGAAGAAGAAATAGCCAATGCAATAAAATGGGGGGATAAGACATTTTTCAGATATGTTAGTGAGAGGAAGATGGATACAAGTGGTATTGTCAGACTCAAGGGTGAAGGGGAGGAATATGCAGAAACTGATGAGGATAAAGCGGAATTGCTTAACAAATATTTCATCTGTTCACAGACAAAGGGCCAGGAACAGAACCTCAGAAAACATCCACAAATAGGAACAGAGGTGACAGGGAGCTCAAACGATTTTGAGAAGACTGTTCATGAGGAACTCTAAGCTAAAATTAGATAAAGCATTGGGACCGGATGGGATACAACCGAGAATACTAAAGGAACTTGGGGACATTCTAGTGGTTCCACTGTCTGACCATTTCAGTACTTTAGAGTCAGGAGTGATCCCCGAGGACTGGAGAAAGGCATATATGGTCTATTTATACAAAAGTGGAAGTAAGAATAAGGGTGAAAACTACAGGCCGGTTAGTCTAACCTCTGTAGCGAGTAAATTATTGGAAATGCTGCTAAAAGAGAGAATAGTGAGGTTTCTGGAGTCCAATGGATTGCAGGATCTGAGGCAGCATGGGTTTACCAGAGGCAGGTCTTGTCAGACAAATCTGATTTCTTTGACATAGTGACCAGGGAGTTGGACTGAGGGAGAGCCCTAGATGTGGTGTATTTAGATTTCAGTAAAGCCTTTGACACTGTTCCTCACAGGCGACTTATAAACAAACTGAGCACCCTAGGGATGGACCTTAAAGTTACTGTGTGGGTTAGAAATTGGTTGAATGGGAGGTTGCAAAGGTTACATCTTTGTTAGTGATAATGCGGAAGGGCTGTCAGGTAAGGTTTGCCTGTTTCCAGATGATATCAAAATCTGCAATAGAGTAGATACCCAGGAAGGAGTAGATAACATGAGGAGGGATCTAGCTAAGCTTGAAGATGGTCTAGAATTTGGCAGCTAAGATTTAATTCTAAAAAAATGCAGGGTCATGCATTTGGGCTACAAAACTCCAAGGGAGCAGTACAGTGTAGGGGGTGAAGCACTTCTGTCTACAAAAGAAGAGCATGATTGTATCTGACGATCTTGAAATAGCTAAACTGATAGAAAAGGCAACAGCGAAAGCCAGATGGATGCTTAGGTACATAGGGAGAGGATTGGCCAGCAGAAAAAAGGAGGCGATAGTGCATCTCTATAAGTCTCTGCTGTGATCTCATTTGGTGTATTCTGTTCAATTCTGTACAGCACACCTTCAAAAAGATATAAATAGGTTGTAGTTTGTGCAGAGGGTGGCTACTAAAATGGTCTTCGTTAGAAAGCATATGATGACAGACTTAAAGATCTTAATATGTATACTTTAGAGGAAAGGTGGGATAGAGGAGATTTGATAGCGATGTTTAAATACCTGCACACGAGGAGACTTTTTGCTTGAAAGCAAGCTCCGCTATCAGGGGACATAGGATGAGGTGAAAGGGGATAGACTCAGGAGTAATATGCAGAAATATTTCTTTATGGAAAGAGTGGTAGATGCATGGAATAGTCTCCCAGTGGAGGTGATAGAGACTAGGACAGTATCTGAATTCAAAAAAGCATGGGACAAACACAGAGGATCTCTAAAGGTAAAAGGGGACTGTTACAATTGATATGAAAGGGCAGACTAGATAGGCCATGTGGTCTTTTTCTGCCATCATGTTTCTGTTTCTAAAGAAAAGGAGAAGCCCAGGTAAAGGATGTTAAAAAGAAATGGCTGAGTGATAGATAAAAAAGGAAGGTAGAGGGAAAAGGAGATGGTTGAGAAAATAAAGGAGAAGGGTCAGTGGAAAGATGAAGAAGGGTGAGAAAGAGATTGAGTAAGGGAGGGGAGGAGAATACATTCTCACTACCATATGAGTTCTTTGTGCAGAACCTATTTCCTATCGAAAAGATTCTATTACAACCTGTCCAGTATTTCATTCTGTAATCCTACTGGATGAGAATACGTTACCTAATCTCAGATGCACTGTCTCACAAGGGATGCCTGAAAGAGGATGAATTTTGACAAAATGTTTTCCCCTGTCAGACCATTGAATTTTTATATGCCTGTGTGATAAACACGAGTGAGGAAGACGGTTCCTATTTGCAAAACGCATGGAGAGGAGTTAGTCTTGTACGCTATAAAGACTTTCATTTACCTGTATTCTCTCTTTCTCCGCAAATTCCAGTGAGCTATAGTAACTCTAAATGAAAAATGACACATCGACTCAGCCCCCGGTTTTGTACATCTCCTTTTCTTAAGCATTTGGGAGGTGTAAATCCTGCTCCGACTTGGCATGTCATTTGGGGCTTGGACATGGCTGGCAGTTTTATTATAGAATGTTTTTCAATGTAGTCATTACAATGTATTTCTGTTAGTTTAATGATTTTTGTACTAGTTGTGTAAGCGCTCTGTTGATTACATGAAGGCCACGAGTACTATGCAGAATCTTGTAGGAAGTATGTTTGGAAAATCACAATAACAGTTGGTCTGACAGCTTGACCTGGGCTACCTAGAACATCTGGTATCTCAACCCAGGAGTGAAGGAGCGGTCAAGTGGCTATAGCAGTGACCTGAGAAACCAGAGTTCAAATCTTACTCCCACTGCTGTTCCTTGTGATTTTGAACAAGTCACTTACCCGCCGTTGTCCTAGGTACTGACTCAAGCTGTGAACCCTATTGTATCCAAAATTGTAACTCACTGTGAGCAGGGATCTGAAAAGGCAGGTAATGAAATCCACCGACATGCTTCTATCAAACCCAGGAGATAGGACTATTAATAGACTGAAACTCTACCTTTCTAGAAGGTCTTCAAACCATGAGAACCACCAAGACAGAATCCAACATGCACTGATTTTTCCTAGCAAAAAAGGTGCCTGTACTCATATACAGGGCTCCTTCATTAATATGAGGACCATGGGTCAATTTTAGCAGACAAAGAAAAAGGTGCCAGTACTCTGTACCATCGGGTACCTTCTCAAAATAAGCTCTGCCAATATGAGATCTAAAAACTGACTTACAAAAATCTTTTATTCCTGGCAATTACATAGGTCAGCTGCCTTTAAGGGAAAGGCCTTTGTTGTCCAATGGAGTGCAGTACAAAGCCGCAGATTCTATTTACTGCCTAACAATGTAGCAAGCTATGCACAATTAGTCAACAATGAATGCCCTGTGATGACTTAATGCTAACTTATTACTGTTTTCAACAAATCTTTTTTTAGAACAGTAGGAAGAACCGTGGGTGTTTTCAAAATGGTTCCTCTCTTCTATGCCCATGGAAAATGTGGCACATTGATCACACATTTCCATGACGATCAAGATGTTTTGCTCCAGTTCTGTTTCCTTTTTAAACATACTGTGATGTTGCTTTGCTTTATAAAAAAAAAAACAAAAAACACAGAGAATGTTTATTCCTGCTGCTAATTCTATACAGAAAATTCTGCGTCAAAAGGTCTGAATTATGCAAAATTCCAATTGCTTGGTTTGTCAAAATAAGAAAGCATATTGCTTTTGAGTGATACTTAAAGTATAATACAGAAAAAAAAATTGCAGAGGAAAGTACAGAATTTTGAATTATTGTGTACAGAATTCCAGCAGGAGTAAATGTTTGTTGTTTCGGAATGGAAATGGGAAAAGATGCTTTGAAGCTCAAATTCTCAGTGCTCAGGAGGTTCTCTTAAGCTCACCAGATGGATCTATGTGTCCTAGAACAGGATAAAGCAGCTTGGAACTGCAATTACAATCAGGGGCGGGCCAAGGGTTTTATGGGTCCATGTGCAGAGACTAATTACAGGGCCATATTTGCATAAATATTTGCATATTCACTGGGCCTCATTTGTATAAATATAATTTTTTTTTATTGTAAATGTATATGCTGCCCATTTAAAATTGTAAGTGGCTTTCAAAGGAATCCTTCACAAGCCTCTTTTTTGTCTTAACAATGACTTAGGGGCATGTTTACTAAACATTAATGTGCGTTAAGTGCCACTGTAGACATAAATAGGTGTTGCTGCACTTAGCACATATTCAAATTTGTGAAAGCACATTAACCTTTAGTAAACATTCCTCTTAATGAGTGTCTGAAAGCTATTTGCATGTACAGTGAGGATAAAGTGAGGCTACCATATTACTATCCTCCAGTGCCAACTGCCAGGTGCATTACTACAAAACCCTGCTCATTTAGAACCCATGGCAAACCTGCCATATCATAACAGCACTACCAGGACTCACAGAGTACTTAACTCTTTTTATCAAAAGGTAACACTACAAATATTAAACCAATATATCTTACTGGGAAAAGAGAATAAGTAGGTCTACTACACAGAAACTAGACAAACAGAATAGCATAGTTCTGTCATACATGCAAAACAGACAGGCTGTCAAAAAATACAGAACAAGGGATTACGATTTAAAAATATGAAGACAATAATTGAACTGGAGTGGAGGAGTAGCCTAGTGGTTAGAGCAACTGCCTAGTACCCAGAAGATCAAGAGTTTGATTCCCACTGGCACTCTTTGTGACCTTGGGCAAGCCACTTTGCCAGGCCTTTTCTTCCGAGGCAATGGACGGTAATCTACTTCCGGTGATACATTGCCAAGAAAACCCAGAGGCAGCTGGGTTGCCAGGAGTCAGCACTGACTTGACGGCACTAATTTAAAACAAACTAAAAAAATCTAAACCAAAATTAAAAAAAAAAAAAAAAGTTGAATTGGGAATTCCAAAAGCCAAACTTTGACTGCATCAATGAGACAGGAAATGCCCCTGTTTAACCTCTACGTAGTGACCCACGCTGGCAGCAACCAACACAGCCGCAGGAGAAAAAAAGAAACCACTTCGGCAGGTCTTTACTCCTGCAGCTGTGCAAAAGTGAGTCGGGGAGCCAGGCTTTGGTCCTCAATGACTCCCCCTAAAGCCAGACAGGCCAAGGCATGTGCAAAGTGTCATGTGTAGGCAACATTTCCGCATATGCCTCGGGTCAGCCCTGTTTACAATTTCCTTAATAAACATGGGTACTACATCTCCAAGCATGCTGCAGAGTTAAAGCATTTTTTAGGTGGCTTGGAGCAATTTGGTAACCCCCAAAACACTGAGGTACATAAAGATATGCTGAATAGCAAAGAAGGTAAGGTAGACAAAAAAAAAAAAAATTTTTTATTAACAAGACATAACAGTATGCTCTAAATCATACTAACAACCCTTTTCTTCTAGAAAGCTACATAGGCTTCTGTAATGGTCTTTTATATTTATTACCCATCAAAGTTGACAGAAATTGTTTGTCGTACAAAAGCACTAGCAAATATTGTTCAGTCCCCAGATTACAGTCATCCAAAAGGATTCACAGTCTTACACAATCTTCACCTTAAGCTAGCACTACAAATCTAAAATCCCCAAACCATTCATATTTCTATTTCAGAAACCAACATCATCTTTCTCAAACAATGCAAAAATACTGACTGCTGCCCCCTGCACGCTATATCTGCTGCTGTTGAGACTTGCTGCCTCTACCCTGTTTTCTCTCTCCTTCCAGGTTGTACCGCCCTCTCTATGCCTGCCCCGGTCTGGTCCCACCTCCTGGAAGTGACACGGTCGTGTTTCAGCCAGGTACCTCGCCCTTTAAAATCAAGGTGACTGCGGCACCCCATGCCGAAGGAGCGCACCCAAGGAGCAGGATGTGCTCCTTGGGCAAGCTCCTTGGGGTGACGATGGGGGCACCAGCACTCAACATCCACACACTTTCCACTGAGCCACCCTTGCTCCACAGCAACCTCCTGCCCCTGTACTCCTTAGATCCCATCCAGTCCTGCCGGCTATTGTTCTTAGCCTCGCTCTTCCTGGTTGCAATCACTATTGCCACTATTCCCATCTTCTGGGGCCATCGCTCCCCCCCCCTCCATTTCGTCCCCTTCTCCTAGGGCTCGTCACCCGTAGCCCAGCCAATCTCTTGCCCTGCTTGTCCGCTCAGCCCCCCCCCCCCAACCCGGTCCCCAGCAGCTTCGCTGGTCCTTCTCTCCTTTGCTTGTTAAATTGCCACTCATTCCACTCCAAGATGCACCTTATCCATGACCTGACAACCCAACACTCCCTGGACGCCCTTTTCCTCGCAGAGACCTGGCTCCATGAGGGGGAGGATGCCCTCCTACACCATTGCCTCCTGCCCAGATACTCTGCTTTTTATACATCATGTCCCAACTGGAGCTGAGGGGGTGTGGCAGTTATCTACTGCTCCTCCCTTCCCATCGCAGAGGTCAGTCCCTCACCCTGCTACCCTGAATCCCTTTTACTTCACTTTCATTCCTCACCGTCTGTCCATTTCCTCCTCCTTTATGCGCCCCCTTCTCTCCGTCCAGATCTATGGGATGCACTTCTGCTTTCCCTCTCTGAAGCATCCCTGATATCCCCTCACCTAGTGATTTTGGGCGACTTTAATGCCCACTACGACTCTCCTTCCCAGCAAAAGGACAGAATTCTCCTTTCCCTGCTGGAGGATCTGTCCCTCCAACAGCATATCTCCTGCCCCACACACGTTGGAACTCATTGTTACACCGATTGATACTGATTTGTCCCATACTGTATCCCACCCCTCTCACTTCCCTGGTTGGACCATTTCTGTCTTCTATTTACTCTCCCTCTCATGCAGCCCCTGATAAATCTGAGACCTAAGCGCCATATTAAACAGTTCCCTTCTGCTGACTCTTCTTCCCTCTAATTTCCCCTCCCTACTGGTGAATAAACATACGGACATCTACTCTGTCAACAACCCTAGACCCCCCAGCTTCCCTTCGCTCCACTCCATTGCCACGCTCTTCTGCCCACCATCCTTGGTATTCACCAGGCTTATATCTGCAACACACCCATTTTGTTGCACTGAGAGGGCCTGGCACAAGCCACCCTACCCTGGATTCGCTCACCTCATTTCATCTCTGTCAGCAGCAATACCGTTCCATGATCCATACAGCCAAGCAGTCATACTACTCGGAACTAATCACCTCCTTCTCTAACTCATCCCAACAGTTATACCATGTCCTCCGGTCCCTTTCAGCATCCTCCACCACCTCCATGCCTTCCACCTTCCCCTCCACTGCCCCAGACCCGGCCCTCTTGGCTTCCTTCTTCTCTGGGAAAATGTAGTCCCTCGGCGCTTCTGTCCCCTCCCCCTTCCCCCCCTCATATTCCTCTCTCCCTTCTTCCCCCTCTTCCCTTGCCTTCCCCTGCCTTCTCCCATACCTGGCACACCTTTCGATCTGTCACGGCTGCTGAACTCACTAAGGTCATTACCTCCTCACACAAGACTACCTGCCCACTTGACCCCCTTCCTGGATCCTGGAACCTTCCCTCACACACTACTGCCGTACATTCTGCATATGATCAACTTGAGCCTTTCCTCCGGTCTTTTCCCCGCCATCTGGAAACACACCCTTATCCAATCCATCCTGAAGAAAACATCCTCCGACCCCCACCACCTTGGCTAACTGGCGTCCCATCTCTAACTTCCCCTTCCTCTCAAAAATCTTGGAAAAACTGGTGGTCTTGTAACTCTTCGCTCACCTTGACACCATCCTTTCCCTTCACCCCCGTCAATCTGGATTCAGAGCTGGTCACAGCACCGAAACCATTCTCCTTGCACCTCTGAACAAGGACCACCAGTCACATGAATGAGGTGACCTCTCCCTGGCCATCTACCTGGACTTGTCCTCCACTTTCGTTCTGGTCGACCATCACACTCCTCACCCGTCTCCACGATCTCAGGATCCTCAGAACAGTTCACCATTGGTTTCACTCTTTCCTTTCATCCTGCACCTTTTCCATCCAGACCAGCTCCGCTACCTCTCTGGTATTTCCCCTTCACTGTGGTGTCCCCCAGGGCTCAGTGCCCACTCCCCTTCTTTTTATGTCTGTCTTTCTTGCTCTACTTGCCCTTATCATTCAGCAATCTGGGATTTCTGGGTACTACGATGCCAAAGATCCTCCTCTTGTACTATATCAGCTTCCTCTCTCCTGATCTTACCCCCCACCCCACCCTCAATGCCTGCCTTTCTTGCGTCTCCTCCTGGCTGAATAGCAACTTTCTCCACCTTAACCCCTCCAAGTCCGTGACCCTCTGGTTCTCCTTCAGAGCCCCCTCTCCTTCTCTATCCCCCACACTGTCCGCTACCCCAATACCTCTCGTATCAACTCTTCGATACCTTGGGTTCACGCTGGACTCCTCACTCACCTTCCTCCAACATCTCTCTGCTTAACCACCATTTGTTCATTTCCCTATGCCAAATTCTTGCCATTCATCCTTTTCTCTCTCTATCTTCCCTTGTCAGTCTTGTATTATCACTTATTTCCAGACTCGATTACTGTAACATTGTTCTCGCAGGTCTCCCCCAATATCAACTCAGTCACCTACAACTCATCTAGAACACCATGGCCCATCTTCTTACTCACTCCTCTGCTTATGCACCTCCATTGGCTCCCAATCAAATAGAGGTTCACTTATAAAATACTCATGATCGCTCATAAAGTATTATACACCGATGTCCCTCAGTATCTAGCAGATCTCATTTGTCTTCAGCCCTGCCCTCACCCTCTCCAGTCCACTCACGGGAATAGTCTTTTCCTCCCCTCCCCTGCCCAGACCCATCCGCCATTCTGCGTTCTTTCCTAAGCTCTGCACTCTGGAACTCACTGCTACATGCCCTCTGTATTGAAACTTCATTCCCTTGGTTCAAGAGCATGCTCAAAATCCATCCTTTCCACCTCACTTTTGACCTTCCTCCCCCCGACTCCTAGGCTCCCTCCTTCCCTTGCTCAAGATCCCACCACCCCTCCCCCCTCCCATATGTGGCTGTTGCATCTGTCTCTCCTTCTGTCTCTCCATCTGCTGCTTTCCTGTCTAAACATTGGTGTTCTTTTCTCTCTTTATTTTCACCTACAGCCCATATTGATTGTACCGGGCCCGATGCTTCGCTTGGGCAGTATATCAAGCATTACAATAAAGATAAAAAAGGACCCAAAGTATCTATGTCTGAGCTTACAGAATTCCTAAGGCTCCAGTCCACGACTCCACCCTCTAGCCCCACCAAACAGTTATAATCTTTCATTACAAATACTCCCAACATGGCGCATGTTTCGCCACCCTCAGGCTTCTTCAGGGGGAATTTCCAGGAGAGTCAAACTAAGCTTAATATTACATAAGCCATTAGGAAGAGTTGAATCGCACCATGGGACTCTTTGGGCCCAAATTTGAGTCAGGTAGGCTATGTGCCACGATGGCGTATAGCCTGCCCACTGACTCCTTTAACCTGGATTTTCACTTCTGTGGTGGCGGAAGAGAAAATCTGTGTAAGCTTGGATGCCCCAGCAGCCGCAGAGGCTGCACAGGTAGCAGCAGTTTTTGATGCTACCCGCATAGCCTTCTGTGCCTTAAAGATAGGAGAAAACCTCACCTATGCAGGTAGCATCGAAAATCGTCGTTACCCATGTTGGCCCTTCGTCTGCTCCGGAATGCCCCTAACACACCATGATGCTATGCGGATAGCATCTGAGTGCATAAGGGACTTAGCCAGGATTTTCGAAGGGCACTACCCGTGTAGGTGCCCTTCAAAAATCCTGGATAAGGCCTTTACACGGGTAACTAAGGAAGTTACCCGTGTAGAGGCCTTTGGAAATTGTGCCCTTCATGTTTTCTCAGACTAAGGGCTTTCTAATAGTAATCTCATGGTCTTGCTTGCCTTGTCTGTTTGGCTAGGGCACAATCAATGGATTGAAAGACACCACAAGGTCTGTACCTTTTCCATAACAAGACACACACACACACACACACACACACGCTCCCTCTACCAGTCACTACAGCACAGCTATCAAATAGCCGAAGCTGAGATCCCAAGGGTTCAGTGAGAAGATACGAAAGGCAGTTAGAGCATTACAGCAACTCTTATGAGTGCCAAGGTGCAAAAGCTTCTAGTATATTTGATGGATTTTCTGCTTGTATAATCTGATATGTTGCTACTGAGAAACTCCTCATCTTAAATGGTAGTACATTTGCTGAGAGAGATTTGCATCAAAATGAATTGTAGTGAACTGTTCAGGGGGCAGTGTGAAGGGAGATGCAAGTTCTCTAAGAAGATCCTGCATGGATCCATCTCAACTAGGAAACTTAAGCAGAAGGCAATGGTAAAATGAAAGGTGGTAGAAATTCCAGAAAATTGACAAAAAAGTGCAGCCAATTTGTCAATCTATAACAGTGACATTCATTTCCAGTCATCAAGGGCTGCCAACAGATCATATATAGTAACAGTTTATGATGGCAGATAAAGACCAGTATGGTCCATCTAGTTTGCCCAGTAAAGTGGTTAGAATAGGTATATCCGCTGCTCTGTGCAGTTCATCCCCCTCTATTTGTTGAAATATAAAAGATGGTTAAGTTTATTTGATTTTATATTGTTGCTGTAAAGGGATCCACTGTCTATCCCATGCCATTTTGAATTCTGTCACTGTATTTGCCCCCCACCACTTCCATTGGGAGGGTATTCCAAGCATCCACCTCCCTTTCAGTGCAAATTTCCTGATGTTCCCTTTCAATTTACCCCCTTGCAGCTTCATATTATGCCCTCTAGTTTTACAGCTTCCCCGTCTTTGGAATAGGTTTGTTTGTTCATTAATACCCTTTAAGTATTTAAAGGTTTGCATCCTATCTCCTCTTCTCCTCCTCTCCTCCAGGGTATACATATTTAGGTCTTTAAGTCTGTTCTCATACATCTTTTGGTGCAGGCTCCAAATCATTTTGATCGCCTTCCTCTGAACCGTTTCCAGTCTTTTTATATCCTTCGTGAGATACGGTCTCCAAAACTGAACACAATACTCCAAGTGAGGACTCACCAACAACTTGTACAGTGGCATTAGTACCTCCTCCTTTCTGCTGGCTCTCTCTCTCTCTGTGTATGCAATCCAGCATCCCTTATTGCTTTGGCTACCGTCTTGTCACATTGTTTCGCCACCTTGAGATCCTCAGACACTATTACTCCAAGGTCCTTCTCCTGATCCATGGACGCCACCTCTCGCCCCCTATCGCATACAATTCCTTTGGATTTCAGCATCCCAAGTGCATGACTCTGCACGTCGCATTAAATCTTAGAAATCCAGAGGAGAAAGCACTCCATCTCCAGAATTCAGTACAATTTCAGTGATATGGGGTTGGAACACTACTTTCCCTGTTCCTAGCTCATTGCTCTAACCATTAGGCTAAACCTGGTTTGATGATGGCCCTCAAAGAATGGGAGTGGGCACCACTGGTCTATCAGGTGCCCGCAGCCTCTGTCACTTTTGCTGATCTAGACTAAGATGGCTACCCCTTTGGAAGCTTTAGTCAAATATTAGATCTTGTTAATAATTCAATGCACAGACCAGGGAATATATATATCTGACTGATATCTTTCCACAGAAAAATGTGTTTAATTTACATAATATATTTCTCCTAGTTGCTGGATGCTAAAAGTCTTGAACTGAAAGTAAATTACTTGCTCCAAAACTACTTGTACCACTTGCAAAATTAAAGTGATTCCTATGACTAACACGCATGGACTTAGAATCGACAGCGATAATGCCTTCTTGTGTTCCCTTGGGCTACTCATTTTAACTATCTCCTTAGATCATCTTTATGAAAATGTGACTGTTTTTCCACTTATAAAAGAAAACTCAGTCATATGATTGATTTGTCTTCAGTCATGAGCAAATCTCTTTGGTTTGCGAGAATCTGTGTTCTCGTGCTCTGTCTGGGATTGTGCAGTGTCCGCCATGACTATTAGGAAAATTCTTCTCAAATCAGAACCATACCCTTTCTGCCCATCATTAGAAGTGCAGCCCATCTTATAAACATTGCATGTGCTTGAACAGATGCAAACAGCTTAAGAGGTCATGGATCCCTCCAGAATCATACATTATTTTAAAGTCTGAGACATTTTAGCCCTAATTTGCATTTTGGGTGGTCATTACCTTACCCTGGGAATATAAGAACTCCACAACAACGAGTGCTTTCAGCCCTCAATAGGTAAAATTCTGCCTTTTCCTCTGCTCTTTGCTCCTAGGATAATCTAACTTTCCCAACATCCTTATTTCATGTACTAAAATTATTTTTTTTTAAAAATCTGTTATTTTATAGAAAGAAACCTTGTGATATCACAAGTACAGATGAAACGTGTATGGTCAGGGGTGTTTTTGTTTCTGCACTAAATAGATTGAGATCTGCTTGTCTAAATTTGTCACAGTAATATAGTATATGACAGCAGATAAAGACCAGTATGGTCCATCTAGTCTGCCCAGCAAGGCGATAAGAGTAGATGCACCTGCCGCTCTGTGCAGGTCACCCCTCCCCATGCCTTTGTTTAGGAGTGTACCTACTGTTCCATGTAGATCACCCCTATTTGTTCAGATATAAGAGATAGTTATGCTTATTTTGATTTTATCCTGTTGATATAAAGGGATCCACTGTCTGTCCCATGCCATTTTGAATTCTGTCACTGTATTTTCCCCCACCACTTCCATTGGGAGGGCGTTCCAAGCATCCACCACCCTTTCAGTGAAAAAGTATTTCCTGACATTGCCTTTCAGTTTTACCCCCTTGCAGCTTCATGTTATGCCCTCTAGTTTTACAGCCTCCCCAACTTTGGAAGAGGCTTGTTGGTCCATTAATACTCTAAGTATTTAAAGGTCTGAATCATATCTCCCCTGTCCCTCCTCTCCTCTAGGGTATACCTATTTAGGTCTTCAAGTCTCTTCTCATGCATCTTCTGATGCAGGTTCCAAATCATTTTGGTCACCTTCCTCTGAACCACTTCCAGCCTTTTTATATCCTTTGCGAGATACGATCTCCAAAACTGAACACAGTATTCCAAGTGAGGCCTCACCAGCGACTTGTACAGTGGCATTAGTACCTCTTCCTTTCTGCTGATAATTCTTCTCTGTATGCAATCCAGTATCCTTCTGGCTTTTGCAACTGCCTTGTCACATTGTTTCTGATCTCAAGGTGACAAAACAATCACTCTGAGGTCCTTCTCATGGTCCATGTACACCAATCTCTCACCCCCTATCACATACAATTCCCTTGGATTTCTGCTTCCCAAGTGCATGACACTGTACTTCTTCACATTAAATCTTAACTACCAAGCATTAGACCATTCTTCCAGCTTTTGTAGATCTTTCCTCATGTTCTCCACTCCCTCAGGGGAGTCCACTCTGTTGCAAATTTTGGTGTCATCTGCAAAAAGATAGACTTTTCCATTCAGCTCTTCGGCAGTATCACTCACGAATATATTGAACAGTACCGGTCCCAGGAACAAACCCTTGTGCACACTGCTAATCATCTTCTTTTTATCCAAGTGAGTTTCATTTACCGGCACCTCTGTCAGTCAGTCAACCATTTTATGATCCAGTTCAACATCTTGGGACCCATCCCCAAGTTGTTGAGTTTATTGATAAGCCTCCTATGAGGAACAGTATCAAAGGCTTTGCTGAAATCTAGGTAGATCACTTGCCCTTGACCTAGTTCTCTGGTCACCCAGTCAAAGAACTCAGATTTGTTTGGCAAGATCATCCTTTGGTAAAACCATGTTGCCTCGGATCATGCAACCTGTTGGTTTTGAGGAAGTCTACTATTCGCTCTTTCAGGAGCACCTCCATTACTTTTTCCACCACCGGAGGTAAGGCTTACTGGCCTGTAGTTTGTCACTTCTTCCCTATTACCACTTTAGTGGAGAGGTACCACATCAGCCCTTCTCCAGTTCTGTGGAATTTCTCCTGTCTCCAAGGATCAATTAAAAACATACTTTTCAGATGTCAGATGAAGAAAATGTACAGTTTGCAATTGTTCCATTTTCTCAGTGCATTGCAGTAGTCACTATGTTTAGTATTAGTGTTAAAATTTCAGTGATACTATACTTCTCCAAAATTCCTTAGTCTGGATGTATGATCCATGTCTTGTCGGTTGTACGACTGCAGTCACCATATATGAAGCTTTAGAAGTGAGAAAAAAAATCAACCAGGGCAGAGATATTATTGAGCAGCACTTAAGTTTTCATAGCAACATACCCACCTGGGCTGGATTGCCAGAATGCACAGCAAAGAGATTCATATGAAATGTTAGAAGCCCTAGTGGTGACACAGGCATCCACATGGTCAGATTTGTTTGACAGACTGTAATGGTAACATTCACTAGAAGTTGGGTCTGTCTGGCAGGCTGCAAGTGTGATGGTTCTCACCAGTAGGAAGGATGCTGGGATGGGGAGCTGGCTGAAGTCCAAGGATGCGGCAGAAGAACTGTAGGACAAAGGATGCCTGGCAGTGGAATAAGGAGGGCTTTCCTAATCCGTCAGGTGCTGGCAGCCAGCAGGCCACGGCCACAAAGGTTGGTAACTGGGAGTGCAGAACTGGACATAGAGAAATGTTCACTTGGAGAGACATAGCTGAACCCCCTCACTAGGGGAGTAGTCTGCAGTATGAGCATGGCAGGAGAATCAAGGTATATACTAGAGCAGGGGTTCTCAACCCAGTCCTCAGGTCACACCTAGCCAGTCAGGTTTTCAGGATAACCACAATGACCATGCATGCCTCCATTGTATGCAAATCTCTCTCATGCATACTCATTGCAGTTATTCTGAAAACCTGACTGGCTAGGTGTGTGCCGGGTCGAGAACCCCTGTACTAGAGTGATGGAGGGCCAAGTGTCTGTGCACCACAGAGCAGAAAGGAATGATCAAACATACTAATCCATGCTGGTGGGAGGGCCGTTCTCTTCGGCATGATGTTCTCTTGGATACTGAGCCACTTACACGCTTGCAGTAGAACCTCTCACAAGTTTCTGCAGTAACTAGAAGTCCAAGTGCCTCACGTAGCTGGGTCTGTCTGGCAGGCTATACAACAGACACGGGAGGTTCACTAGCATTGCAAGCTATTTAGATCATACGATGGTGATAAAATCAGAATAGCAGCTGGATCTGTTTGGCAAGCTCAAAGTTCTGTAATTTGCTACAACCTCTAAATGCAGGTGGCCTGTGTGGCGTGACCCAGATTCTCCTTTCCATCACCGCGGAAATGAAAATCCAGGTTAAAGGGAGTCGGCAGGCAGGCTGGCTATGCGCCGACATGCTGAATAGCCTGCCAAAATGAAAATCGGGCCCTTTATCTTTATTTAATTTCTTGATATTCTGCCAGTCTGAAAAGCATTAGAGTGGTTTACAAACACTACAAACAGGTACTGGATATATTCCCTTGTCTCCGACGGGTTCACAATCTACATGTGTACCTGAGACAATGGAGGGTTAAATGGCTTGCCCAAGATCACAAGGGCTGCCTCCGGCCTGAGACTGCTGACCCTGAGCGGGAATCAAATGCAAGGAAGTAAAGACAACCTATATGATTCTCCAAAGAAGTGGCTGCACAAATAAAGGCAAAAACCACAGCTTTCACAAAATTCAGAAGCTTGCAAACAGAGGAACACAGAAAAGAATACAGGATAAAGCTAAAAGTAGCAGAGAGAGAAATAAGGACAGCAAAAGCAAAGGCGGAAGAAATGATGGCTAAAGATGGGAAGTGTGGAGACAAAACTTTTCAGGCATATTCGGGAGAAAAGAAAAATCAGAGGTGGAATTGCAAAACTCAAACGTGCCAAGGACAGATTAGTGGAAAGCGACATTGAAAAAGCAAAAATGCTAATCAAATACTTCTGTATTCACTAAAGAAAATCCTGAAGGACCATGTATGATTGATAAATATACAAATGGGAATGGAATAGATATTCACAGAAAATGTTTTTTGAACAGCTTGAAAAACTGAACGTGGACAAGGCCATGGGATGGGACGGGATATATCCCAGGATACAAAAAGAACTCAGAGGTCCTGGCAGGGCCTTTAAAGGATGTTTTTAATAGATCCTTAGAGACAGGAGAGGTTCCACATGATTGGTGCAGGACTGATGTGGTAATAGGGAAAAAGTGGCAAACTATAAGCCAGTAAGCCTTATCTCAGTCGTGGAAAACGTAATGGAGGTACTTCTGAAAGAAAGAATAATGTACTTTCTAGAAACCAATGGGTGGCACAATCCAAGGCAACATGGTTTTACCAAAGGACGATCATGCCAAACAAATTTGATTGAGTTCTTTGACTGGGTGACCAGAAAATTAGATAGATAAAGGGAATGCAATGAATGTGATCTACCTAGATTTCAGCAAAGCCTTTGATACTGTTCCTCATAGGAGGTTTATCAATAAAATGAGCAGCCTGGGGGTGGGTCCCAAGGTGGTGAACTGGATCAGAAATTGGTTGACTGACAAATGACAGAAGGTGGTGATAAATGGAACTCACTCCAAAGAAAGGAAGGTGAGTAGTGGGGTGCCCCAGGGATTGGTCCTGGAACCGGTACTGTTCAATGTATTTGTGAGTGATTGTTGAAGGATTGAAAGGAAAGTCTGTCTTTTTGCAGATGACACAAAAATTTGCAACAGAGTGAACTTATCTCAGGGAGTGGACAACATGAGGAAAGTTCTACAAAAGCTGGAAGACTGGTTTAATGCTTTGCAGTTACGATTTAATGTGAAGAAGTGCAGTGTCATGCACTTGGGAAGCAGAAATCTAAGGGAATTGTATGCGATAGGGGGTGAAAGATTGGGGTGCATGGACCAAAAGGACCTCAGAGTGATGTTTCTGATGATTTCAAGGTGTCAGAAGGATGCTGGGTTGCATATAGAAAGGAAGAGGTATTAATGCCCCTGTACAAGTCATTGGTGAGATCTCACTTGGAATACTGTATTCAGTTTTGGAGACCATATCTCACAAAGGATATAAAAAAAAGACTTGAAATGATTCAGAGGAAGGCGACCAAAATGATTTGAAGCCTGCATCAGAAGATGTATGAGAAGAGACTTGAAGACTGTAAAAGGGGGTGCTTGTTATGAAGGTACCACCATCTTGGCAAGTATGCAAATTAACTGTCTTGCAAAGGATTGTGGTTATTGGAGTCCATTCACACAAAGCTTGCCTTTTTAAGATAGTGAAAACTCTTGTAGTTGGTCGAGTGTAGACAAAAGTAGAGTTTATTTATGGGGTGATTATCCCACACACAGAAATGCTTGGTAACACCTTCCAGATAACTTCTCCAGGGTTTATTCAACACAAAATAAGGCAACTGAAAAATCTTATGCAAATAAGAATCAAAGTCCTTTATGGAACAGAAAGGCTTCTTTCAGCCACTGCTAATAGACTCCTTAGCAGTGCTAGGGAAAAACAAATCAAAGAGAAAAAACTTCTTTATACTAAAACATAGCTCACTTTCTCCATACAGAAAAGAATTTTTTAATCCTACGTGTGCACGGCTTGTGCTGGGCTCTCCTCTACCAACAGGTGACAATTAACTGCAATCAGTAGCTTGATTTCAGCACACATGCAAAACTTTCCCAAAAGCTTTTTCATTCAACAAAACTTTATGGGAAGCTAATATTTAGAATGTTTCCTTTTGATGTTTGCTCTGATATTTAGGATTTCCCTAAAACAACAACTTACTCAAAGAACAGTCCATATAATTATCCCCTGTATCAGATATTGAACCTTGCTCTTGAAATTGCATTGACTCTGTTTCTCCTTCTGACTCAGAGGGCTTTAGGAACTGACTTCTACACGGAGAGAAACTGTTTCCCTGCTGTTTGCACTGCTCAAAGCTAGGGAAACATTCACAGTTCCTACCTGAATCCAGGCAAGCGTCAGGCTGCTTCTTCTGGTATTCTGGCCAGTATGCAATAGAGTTTTTGTGTCCTGTCCTCCAGTTGGTATCTCTGGACCTCAGGATCTTTTCTCCAGACATCCTCCAAGAGGTATTTGGGCTCCTTTCTTCCTTAGCTGCAACAGTCCTCTTCCTAGGCGTTGCTTGGGGGTCCCTGGCTGTGGATTTACAGACCTCTGGCTTTTTCCAGTCCTCTGAAGATTCTTCTTTCCCCCGGGTATCTCTCCAGGCATAGCTACTTCTCTGAGCTCCTCTCTTGGACCGTCTGCTTCCTTGTCCTTGTTCCTTTAGGTTCCTCCTTCTGTTCTCATTCTCCTTGATTCCCCTTCTCCTTCTGTCTTCCTAAACATTCTCCTCTAGCTTTAAAGGGCTTAGATTGCAACTCCACCCTTGCATTCTTCAGGTGTTGTGGATTAAGCATTCTTCTAGGGGCTATTTGATTAGGGATGACAATGCTTTCTCTGATTAGACACATGCTTTTCCACTCTAGCTCCCCTAGGGACTTTCTGCATACTGGTGCATTCTGGAACATGTAGTCTTTTAGTGAAACAAGCTGTCTTATTTCTATAACCTGCCAGCACAGGTCCCTTGATCAGAGTAAATTCTCCCCTTTTGTCATTACTCCCTGAGCTTTGATAAGCTTCCTTATCACAAGACCTAAATAGGTATACCCTAGAGGAGAGGAGAGGAGGGATGGGGAGATATGATACAGACATTTAAATACTTAAAGGATATTAATGAACAAGCAAACCTTTTTCAAAGAAGGGGAAGCTGTAATACTAGAGGGCATATCATGAAGCTGCAAGGAAGTAAACTGAAAGGCAATATCAGGAAATAATTTTTTCACTGAAAGGGTGGTGGATGTTTGGAATGCTCTCCTGATGGAGGTAATGGGGGCAAATACAGTGACAGAATTCAAAATGGCATGGGACAGACACGGTGGATCCCTGTATATCAAGAGGATAAAATCAAAATAATCCTAACTATTTTTTATACTTCAGCAAATAGAGAGGATTTACCTGTACGGAGCAGCAGGTACAACCCTAAACAAAGGCATAGAGGTGAGTGACCTACTTTAACCACCTTTACTGGGCAGACTAGATGGACCAAATTGGTCTTTATCTGCTGTCATACAGTATGTTACTATATGTTACTATGTTCTCTGGATTTCAACTTATACTTGTTCATAGGACTGGTCAACTTCTTTTGTACTGCGGCTGTGGCATATAGTTCCACGTTGCAATATGTAAGGCATCTTTGCAGCTTCTGACTCATTTCATATTGTAGCCGCACCCCGTCCGTCTAGGCGGTTGCCTAGTGGGGTGCGCTGGTTATCACTCTTCTTTTGTGTAGTTGTGGGTTTGCTTTGTAAGCAATGCGAGTGGAAGAGGATCACAGGACAATTTGTTAACATAAATTGCTTTTTATTTCTTTCTTTCTGGAACCAATTTTGACAAATAACCTTGCTGAGGCAAATGACCTTGATAAGGCGAACAAAAATAGCAAACTGAAAATATAGGATATTTTCTCCATTAAACTTCTCAGCAAATATTCTCCCAGTAGTTTCTTCACTCTTGATACCTTTTAGCTTCTTTCCATTTAACAACAGCAGTCTAACCCAGTTAAATGCACAGTTTCCCAAAAACTTCAGTAAGACAGTTTTTGACTTTACATTCTCAGCTGCTGCAGATTAGGATATAACTCCTGTGCTGCCTCTTGGTTTAAAACCGCTAGCCTTCTTTAACCTGGCTTTTACAGAGGTAAAACTGGCTGCTTTTAAACACGAGGTTTTTGTCCTCTTGTCTGCTCTTCTCCTGGGCACACATTAACACCAGCACAGATTATCTTCTTAACCTGTTACCTACAGCCTTCTTATAAAAGCATTAAACACGGCTTATGCAAATCCCACACTCCATGGATTCTGCAGAGGACATTGGACTGTCTGAATACAGCTCCACTTCCATTTCTTCCAGGGTGCTATAACACTCAGGGCTTGGGGCACGTTCTGGAACGCTCTGCTGTACTTCTTTTAAAAGTTTAAAAAGCTTTCCCCATTTTAACTTCTGGCTTCCCCTTTTAACCGGGTCAGAAGCTCTTGCCCTTCTTTCTCTTAACCACTCCTGTTCAGGACATACATGAGTTGCTTTACTGGCAGAAACCCTCTTTTTAACTGGTTTTCTGTACTGTCTGTTCAAAGACCCAGGACTTGAGCTGCTACTTTCAGAATCAGTCATATACTCCTGACTTCTTCCCCAGCTCCTCTCTTGCCCACAACCTTTGCACTTGCCTTGGGAGTTATGGCTGGTCCCCTTTGAACCACCAGGCCTCACAGCCTTATAATGCTGTTTCTTCCCTTGGTTCCTCTGGACTCTTGGCCTCTCCTCCTGGCTTTTAGCATGCAGTTTTTTCTGAGCACATCCTGCTTGTTCTGCAACTTTCCTTCCTTGTCCTTGTCCTCGTCCTCGTCCTCTCTCTCTTTCTCTCTCTGCTTCTGTTTCTGCTTCTGCCTCACTTCCTGAGTGACACAGCTTAAATATCCTGTAGCTTGTTTCCTTCCCTGGCCCCACCCCCTCTCTGCCTGCACAAGCTCTAGAGGCTGGGTGTGGCCTCAAGCTATCCCTGTTAGTGTGTGTTCTAGTTTCTCTTTCTGCCTGGGAGCTATGCTTTAGTGAGCCCTTCCCCCGCTCATGAGAAAAAAACTCTTTTTTTCCAGTTTTAAAGGGCTCTGTTACCTGCGTATCACCACATATCCCCCCCTTAAGCTATTACCGGCTGGCGCCCCAACCCGCGCACAGCTGGTAATCCCAACTAAAGCTTGTGGGTCATTGTCCTGCTCTGTAGCTACTTCCAGAGCCCGCTCCTGCCATGGGCATAGTACATTGATATGGTACACTTGCTGCTTCCCTTTCCCCGTTTCCAAAGTATATGTCACAGGACCCACCCGTTTTAAAACCTTGTAGGGCCCTTTCCAGGCATTTTCAAATTTGGAACTGGCAGCGGCAACCATTACCAGTACCTTATCTCCTACTTTCAGGACACGTGGTCGTGCTCGTCGGTCGTGATAAGCCTTCTGACGGGCCTGACTCGCTTTTTAAATTCCCTTCCACCACCGCTTTCTGCCATACGCTGCAAGCGGCCTTTCAAGTCAGTTAGAAATTTGGGTACCTCCTGCTCACCCTCCGTGGGTGCTATCCACTGTTCCCTCAGTATATCAAGCACCCCTCTCGGAGTACGCCCATACATGAGTTCGTATGGGGAAGCGCCTGTGGAGGCCTGCTTCCTCTCCCTACAGGCATATAGCACAAATGGGAGCATTGTATCCCATTCTGCTAGGTTACCCTCAAGGGCTCTCCTTAACATACTCTTCAACGTCTGGTTAAACCTTTCTACCAGGCCATTGGTCTGCGGGTGATACGCCGCGGTGCGAATATGCTGGATACCAAAGGCATCCCACAACTGAGCGAGGTATCGGGACATGAAATTACTCCCTCTATCCGTTAAAACCTCCCGAGGGAATCCAATTTCACAAAAGATTTTTACCAATTCCAGAGCTATGAGGCGGGCGGAGGTATTCCGCAAGGGAACTGCCCAAGGGAATCTAGTCGCATGGTCGACTATGACCAGTATATATTGGTAGCCTCTGGGCGTTTTTAACAACGGCCCCACTATATCCACAGCCAATCTGTGTACCGGTCTGGCTATAACTGGCATCGGGATCAAAGGTGCCTCCGGCGGATGATTCGCCGTGACCCTCTGACAAGCCAGGCAAGACGCGCAAAACCTTGACGTCTCCCTAAAAACCCCGGGCCAATAAAACCTAGCCAACACTTGCTCTAAGGTACCTTGTACCCCTTTATGCCCCCCCACCGGGTGATCGTGAGCTAATCTTAAAACTATATTCCTAAATGAATGAGGTACCACTAACTGTCTCCTAGTGTCACCTGACCGTGCATCTATACTTTCCCTATATAACACATTGTCTTCCAAGAGAAATCTTGGTAGGGTCTCAGATCCTTCTCTGGCATTTTCAAATGCTCGGCTTAAGGCAGGATCTGCCCTCTGTTCCCCGGGAAAGGAGGGAAATTTCTCTTTTAACTCGGCAGGAATCCAGGGCAATTCCTGTCCAGCTATCAAATCAGCCCTGTTCTGCGCCCTGGTCTTCCTCTCCCGCCTCCTTTCAGGTTTTCCTTTCCTAGGAATGTTTTTGGCAGGAGTGATTAAGTCCCCCTGGAAGGATGTCCCTGGCACCGGGTCTTCCTGAGGGCTATTTCCTTTTTCTATGGGCTTATATCCTGTACGGGTAGTAATCATACCTTTTTTACTGTCCTTTAGCCTGGGGTCAGCCACCTTTCCTAACTGGGGTAAGGTTTTCTCCCTGGCTGCGGTATTTTCAGTAGCCCTATTTTCTCTTAGCCTGGGGTCAGCAACCTTTCCTATCTGGGGTAAGGTTTTCTCCCTGGCTAAATTACCTGCCTGTGGAAAGGTAGCTGGTTGGTTGGCTTCACCTTGCAACTCTTCCGCTAAACCCTTCCTGAACTGTGGCCAGTCACGGCCCAGAACTACCTCGTGTGGAAGCTTGGGTACTATGGCCACCTCCATCTGTTTTCTCAGGCCTACTCCCTCTATTATCACAGACTGAACGGGGTAGGTAGAAGCGGCGCCATGGACACAGCGTATCCTAATATGATTCCCAGAGGTCAGTGGCGAGGGTTTGTCTTTCGCCTCTATTTGATGCCAGAGCCTCTGGGAAATCATAGATTGGTCTGCGCCTGAGTCCAATAATGCCTCCATTGGTATCCCCTCTACCTCCACCCTTAACAGGAACCCTTCTCCTGCCTCTCTGTGCTGGGTTGTTATCAAGGCCTTCTTGGCTCTACAGTCCCTCTTTAAATGACCAGCTTCTCCGCACGAGAAACACTTTCTCTGCATTTTATATCCTCTATACAGCTTTTCATTTTCTTCTGCACATCCCTCAAGCTTGGCCTTCCTTTCTAGTGACTCCAGTTTGTTGTTTTTAAAAACACCCCCTCTCTCCGGGCTTAACTTGTTAGCCTCCAGAAAGTGGTCGGTTAAAGCAATGGCCTCCCGAGTGTTTTTGCAATCTTGGAGTAGTAGGAAGGTTTGCACGCTGCTTGGTACAGACTCCATGTATTGCTCTAGGATAATTGTATCTAATATAGACTCCATATCCTTCACTTCTGGCATCAGCCACTTGTACACCAGGCCTTTCACACGGTGATACAATGCCTGAGGCGTCTCACCTGGCCTCAACTTGCATGTGCGCAACTGCCTGCGATAGACCGCCGGATTTAAACCTAAGCGATCTTTCACAGCTTGTTTTACATCCTCATAATTCTTAACTAAACCAGCAGGCATAGCTCTGTAGGCCGCTAAGGCTTCGCCCGTGAGAGAAGCGGCGAACCTTAGTGCCCACTGCTCTTTTGGCCATCCGGCTAAGAGAGCTATCCTCTCGAAAGCCTTAATGTAATCCTCCACATCGTCCTCTTTCGTGAGGCACCCACCTGAGAAAGTCCCAGTCCCTGGCCAGTCCCAGCCCTGAAAACCTGCCCCTGCACCTGGCACAGTCCTGGCAGCATCTTCCTTCTTTCCTTGGGCCTTCAACCAGCTGGACATCGCCTCAATGAGCGGCGCTTGCTGTGACTGGAACAACGCCTTTGCCTGCTCCAGGCTCTGCATGGACAACTCCCGCTGTTTGGCTATCTGGCCAGCTGCCCAGTCCAGGATGTCTCGCGATTCCATGGCTCCGCTTTCCTGTGGAGAGAACAAAAACACCAACACCAAGTGCGGAACCTTTTTTTTCTATTTTCCCCTTCCTTGGTGATTATTCCCACAGCCACCCTCTTACACCAGTGCTGTCCAGAATTAACCCTCCAGCCTACGGGTTACCTGGTTCTGGTGCAGAGTCTCACTTTGTCAACTCCGTTGATCCGGAATCCAGCTCCACCGCCACTCCGGTTTTTCCCTTCTGCTCTGCAGACCTGGGGTTGACTCGGCTGCTCCTGGGGATGTCTCTCCTTCGCCTTTAGTCCGGCTTGCCTCTGTAGCGTGCCAACTTGCTTCCAGCGAAAAATCCAACTTACTACGCCACCTGTAGCCGCGCCCCATCCGTCTAGGCGGTTGCCTAGTGGGGTGCGCTGGTTATCACTCTTCTTTTGTGTAGTTGTGGGTTTGCTTTGTAAGCAATGCGAGTGGAAGAGGATCACAGGACAATTTGTTAACATAAATTGCTTTTTATTTATTTCTTTCTGGAACCAATTTTGACAAATAACCTTGCTGAGGCAAATGACCTTGATAAGGCGAACAAAAATAGCAAACTGAAAATATAGGATATTTTCTCCATTAAACTTCTCAGCAAATATTCTCCCAGTAGTTTCTTCACTCTTGATACCTTTTAGCTTCTTCCATTTAACAAAAGCAGTATAACACTGTTAAATGCACAGTTTCCCAAAAACTTCAGTAAGACAGTTTTTGACTTTACATTCTCAGCTGCTGCAGATTAGGATATAACTCCTGTGCTGCCTCTTGGTTTAAAACCGCTAGCCTTCTTTAACCTGGCTTTTTCAGAGGTAAAACTGGCTGCTTTTAAACACGAGGTTTTTGTCCTCTTGTCTGCTCTTCTCCTGGGCACACATTAACACCAGCACAGATTATCTTCTTAACCTGTTACCTACAGCCTTCTTATAAAAGCATTAAACACGGCTTATGCAAATCCCACACTCCATGGATTCTGCAGAGGACATTGGACTGTCTGAATACAGCTCCACTTCCATTTCTTCCAGGGTGCTATAACACTCAGGGCTTGGGGCACGTTCTGGAACGCTCTGCTGTACTTCTTTTAAAAGTTTAAAAAGCTTTCCCCATTTTAACTTCTGGCTTCCCCTTTTTAACCGGGTCAGAAGCTCTTGCCCTTCTTTCTCTTAACCACTCCTGTTCAGGACATACATGAGTTGCTTTACTGGCAGAAACCCTCTTTTTAACTGGTTTTCTGTACTGTCTGTTCAAAGACCCAGGACTTGAGCTGCTACTTTCAGAATCAGTCATATACTCCTGACTTCTTCCCCAGCTCCTCTCTTGCCCACAACCTTTGCACTTGCCTTGGGAGTTATGGCTGGTCCCCTTTGAACCACCAGGCCTCACAGCCTTATAATGCTGTTTCTTCCCTTGGTTCCTCTGGACTCTTGGCCTCTCCTCCTGGCTTTTAGCATGCAGTTTTTCCTGAGCACGTCCTGCTTGTTCTGCAACTTTCCTTCCTTGTCCTTGTCCTCGTCCTCGTCCTCTCTCTCTTTCTTTCTCTCTCTCTCTGCTTCTGTTTCTGCTTCTGCCTCACTTCCTGAGTGACGCAGCTTAAATATCCTGTAGCTTGTTTCCTTCCCTGGCCCCACCCCCTCTCTGCCTGCACGAGCTCTAGAGGCTGGGTGTGGCCTCAAGCTATCCCTGTTAGTGTGTGTTCTAGTTTCTCTTTCTGCCTGGGAGCTATGCTTTAGTGAGCCCTTCCCCCGCTCATGAGAAAAAAACTCTTTTTTTCCAGTTTTAAAGGGCTCTGTTACCTGCGCATCACCACAATATACAGCTACATCAGCAGTCAGATGTCCTGAGGGCTTGGATTCTACCATATCATAAATGCTGGCTTTACGCCGATGTGTCTTCAGCTACTATGTAGTTTTGCAAAAGATGCAATTGTGTATTTCTGTTCTAGAGCATTGTTTCTGGAAGTTGGAACAATAAGACATGAGCTTCTGTGGTCAGTATGATCTCTCTCCATTTTTTTGGACTCAACCATTTCTTTCTGCTCTTTTGGGTTTCCAGCTTAGTTGGAACCATGGCTGGAATCTGGTGCCATGAACAAACCTTCATTCATAACTACCCAAGTATTTCCCTCCTAGTTTATATCCTCTCCTGATTCACCTAAGCCAGTCACCACAGCAACAGTCCTTGACCTAGAGATCAGGCACCTTCTGAAGCTCTATAACTCAGACCCTAAATCTAACCAATGGATGCTGCTGTTACTGTCACCGTAACATCTCCAGCAGAAGACGTGACTGGGGAATCAAATTCAGGTCCTCCAACTATCAGTGCACACACTACCACTAAGTCTCCAAGTCAGCACCTTCCTTTTTGTATTCACTTCATGGTAGCATATGTATATCCCAATTTAACCACCGCAGCCCTGATTTTAGGCCTCTGTGTTTTATGTTCCTGCTGAAAAGGTGACACATGCTGTAGACTCCCTATTTATATATCTCAGAGTCACAACTAGGCAGCTGTTGCATGAATCACAGCCGCTATTAATATGGTTTTACTTCCGTTTGCTCTGCTCTTGTGTTTCCTATAGTTAGCCTCTTTGCTGGAGAGATGAAGGGGGCAGTGAATATCTTGGTCATACCACACAGACTCTGCACCTAACCGTAGTACTGTAAATGCTGTCAAAATGTCCTACTTATCATTTCAAGGAACATGCTGCCAGGCCTTGTAGGATTGTTTTAGTTCTGTTTTCTTGTAATTATCCTTAGATTAAAAAATGTGAAATGTTTTTGTCTGTGATCAGAATTTGAAAAGGATTTTTCTTTTTACTTTCAAATTTCAGTGAAGAAAAATATGACACATAATTGGCTAATGCTAGATAAGCGCATTGCAGCAAAAGAATCATTGATGCAAATAGTAGGGTAAAAGAGCTGGAATGAATCTGATCCTGTGCCAAGTTAAGGAAGCTGGTGTAGAGAGCAAACCAGGATCAGTGAGGGTTTAGCAGTTGTATCTTGACCCAGTAAGACAGCTGATGTCTTAAAACCTACCTCATCTGGCTTTGGGATGTTTTACTGAACAAATAAATGGAAACACAAGTAAGGTGCACACCAAACCCTTACACTTTACCACACAGTTATGCTTCTTGACCTTTTTGGACATTAAGATCAGTTTGGGGGAATTTGGCTTTTCCACTTTGATTTATACTAAAGTTACAGATCAGAAGAGTTTGCTTGAATATCAAAGTTTCCATCCACAACACGTTCAGGATAATATCCCTACGGGGCAATTTTTACGTCTTCATAAATTGTGCTCTTTGCGACAGGAGTTTTGTTTACATGCACATAAGATGGCTTTGAGGTTTCACAATCGTGGTTATCCTGATCAGGTGATATATCAGGCTAGAAAATGGGCTTTTAACACAGATTGAGAATGGTTGTTTTTGAACACACAGCGGTGGGGTGACTTTGCTTTAACTTGTGACCTACCTTATTCTATACAAACCCGGTACATGAAAGATTTGATTTTACATCATTGTAATATATTACAGATACATTCAGTATTTAAGGATCCCCCTGTATTCTCTTTATGGAGAGGACAAAATTTACAAGATATATTGGTGCATTCTTGTTACCGGGAGGTTATGGAATTTGGTGACAAGGACATATGAAATGTAATCTGTGTGTGGTAGGTATGGTCATTATGGACTTGCAGAGTTTTGAACAACCTACTAAGGGATGTGGGCATGTCTTGACAGATTCCACCACCTGTAACACGAGTGCTGTGATTTATGTAGTGTTATGCCTGTGTTTGAAATTGTATATAGGCCAAACATCACAGCCTTTTAAAACATGGATGACTGAACATCTTTCAGCGATTCATCATGGGGAAGAAACAGTTCCGGTGGTTTCCCATTAGCAAGAAATGAAGAATACATTGCAGGATTTCTGGTGTTTTGTTTTGGAGAGAGTTAGTAGGGAGGGCGGTGGTGATATACGATACTGATTATGCTGCCAGGAACAACAATATATTTTTAACTGGGATACTGTGATATTGAATGGGTTAAACACACAGGTGGAGTGGCGTTGGTTCTATTGAGTCAGGGGTTTTAAAAGAGGATTTGGAGTGAAGCTTGTACTGGTGCTTTTGTGAGTTGGGAGCTTTTGATGGAAGCCGTGAGCAAGAATGATGAAGGTCAGTGAGTGGTTTGATGTCTAGAGTGTTTTATTTGCTAGTAGAGTTGAGCTTAAATGGCCTTTTTGTTTTTACTATTGCAGTTTCCCTGACGAAGCCAGGAGAGGCGAGTCTATGGTTGGAGTGCAGAGTGATGCACGGAGTATAGGCTACAGTCATAGCTGTGATATGTTACATGTCATGGTGCTGAATCATGCAGAGAAGTGAAACAGAGGCTTTTGGTTACATTGACAATGGACATATATCATATCTTCGGAGTGGAGCAACACCCTGGGTTTGAAGTGACGAATGGGGAGCCCGTTGACATTGATATTGAAAGTGAGGTGATAAGAAGTACTTATGACGTGCAATGAAGTGAATTATTACGGGACGAAGTGAGAGTGAAACGAAGTACATCTTGGTAACATAGGTATTGAACCTGCTTCAGCTAAATTTTGCAATTAGATATTTGGTGTGGAGCAGCATTATCAGGAACACAGCGGGACACCGGTATCAAATGTTGAATATGCATTAAATGAATATTGTGGTTATTTATTTATTTATTTATTTGAGAGGATAGGAACTTCAATCAAGTTTTATTAAAAGGATACTCAGAGACCTTTGAAGCTGGGAGGACTTTATTTGGGAAACCTATGTATGATCTGTGATTGGGTGGTTTCACTTTGTTTTGTTTTGTTTTAGTTTGTGTAAAGAGGATTGGTGAAGTCATCACATGTTCCTTTGGGGTTATTTAACAGTTATGGAGGTTACTTGAAATGTCATTTCTAGATTTTTTTAAGTAGTTTACATATTTACTGTATGATTTGATTAAATATTTGTTAGGGGTTGGTCCTCCACATTTTCGGTTACTTATACTGTATGCATGTTGGAGGGGAGATAATTTACAGTAGGTACGAGTGTTAGTATGAGAGTGTAATGAGTAAAATAATATGTGTGATATGAATTTTTTATATAAATGATGTGTAATCTGAATTTCCTATAACATTTATTTAAATATTTACTGTGGGAAGTGTTGGATATTTAATAAAGAAGTTTTATAAAAGACATACATGCAATTGTAGAAATATATTTGGATATTGACACTTAGAGGATAATCCAGTTGGTTAATAGTATAAATTAAAAAGTGTTGCCTTGTAGGCATAGGGTTACATTGGGTATTGTTTGTCGCTGGAATCAGACTGCAATATTGCAGTTATCTTTCAGTTTATGGTGAGGAAATACTCAGTTATCTTAAAGGCTCAGCCGGTCTGAAAAGCGAGGGAGGCATATTTACCTGCTGGCTGGGAGAAAGAAATAAGTTAATATATTAGGGGTAATTTTCAAACTGCCAGCACTGTGGCAGAGTTAACGGGTACATTTTATATATGACCTTTGCATCAAGTTTGAAAGAAAAACTACTCCGCATTTTCAGTGAAAATAACATAAATAGAGCTGAAAATAAAATCTGTGTTCCTGTCCTTCCATGACCTAAATACAGGGACAACTCTGTGTGCACTGGGGAATAATGCACATGCTTTTAGCTATATTGAGAAGGGAAATTTTCAAATGGTCGACTGAAAATTGTCCTTTCTGGAGGTGATTTTATCAAGCATTTTCTGCATACATGTTTTACATACAAAAATGACTCTCATAAAATTGCATGCACACATACACTTGTAGAAAGATGGCACATCACACACACCGTCCATCCCAGGGGTATAGCCAGGGTGAATGACGAATGGGGAGCCCGTTGACATTGATATTGCTCTTATTTCATCATCAGTTCATATATTTAAAGCTCATATAGCCCAGAGCTCACTTAATAAATATCATGTTTCATCTTTTTCTTCATGCTCAAGTTTCAAGATGGTCCAGGAAGGTAAGTCCGTCACCATCAGTCTATGGAGGTCAATAGGAAACTTGCTGAAGTCAAAGTGGAATTTTACAAATGACATCCAGATGCAATCTAAGACGTCCAAGCCAGAACATCTAGGAAGGAAAAAAAAGCAGAAATGTCCAAGGCACCATTTAACAAATGTGGATGTGCGAGATATAGATGTCTGCAGGGCTGCCTACAGAGATGTTCTCATAATAGTATTCCAGACCCTGGACATCTAGGAATAGCTTAATTTTTAGGCTAGGACCAGGGAAGTCAGGGTTCCGATCCCACTGCTGCTATCATTCTGATTGTACAAAGTATTGGGGATGGTGGGGGGTCATCTTCTCTGCACCCTCTGGATGTTTTATAGCCCTTTCCCACTGCCTGAAGCAAGTGCAACCTTAGACACGACTCCAGCCATCCAAGATGTTTCTGAGATCAGGCAGTGACGTACAGATTCATAGGAACGCCTTGGCCACACCTCCCCCATGTCTTCGTTCAGACGTGGATGTCCTCACATTGGGGACATTCACTGCTGGAGACATTTTCAGACATCCAAAACACAAATATGGCTTCTAAAATAATCCCAAAGTCTAATAGATGATTAGAAGAGACCAATAAAAGGATGTAAATGCCAAGAACGAATACACATCAATTTTAAAACTACCAACGTGTGTAGAATGGGGGGAAGGGTTTTTTTGGTAGGCTGAAATATTATTTCAGTAGAGATCAGCGAGGAAGAGTGGGGTGCAAAAAGGGACCTCAAAGAAAGAAAATATTGAATGTTAATAAGATGTCTAGTGCAGGTTCTAGTGCATGCTAGGACAGCTGGCAAAGGGCCACAACAGTGCAGTTGGATTTTGGTACCAATGACCATGGTCGATTAGGGGCAGAGAGTGGGTGGGCTAAGTGGCTTGCAGTCCATGCTCCAGCACTAACTGCAAGGCAACAAATTAGAGTGAGTGCACGTATCACCTCCTCCATAGGTGCAAGTAAGCGCACCCTTGCTATTCAGATGCTGTGCTATGGCAGGGTGCATCGTGTTAACTACCAGGAATATGCTTTCAGTGCCCCCGACCGTGAACTCTGGTGGCATTGTGCCCAATGTGCTATGGTGTTAGCATGTTATTTGCAACTCCATAGCACCCATTATTAAAAGTGCCTTAATATTAACAAAGGGATGCTGATCACATTAATTGCAAAATATCAACAATTACTACCACTGAACATTTGTTTAACGCTACAAGGTGTACGCGGTACTGCACAAACACATGTAAAAGATGGTCCCTGTTCATCAGAGCTTACAATCTAGTCAAGACATCAACACAGTACCTGTAGACACAGGATGCATCTCGGGGGAATGGTAAGGAAACATAAAGGAGACCAGGTGAGTCAAGATCCAAAAGAGGCAGAGAAGAGGTGAGTTTTCAGCCTGGATCTGAAGAGGGTGAGAGAAGGTGCCTGACATACAGACTCAGGTAGTTTGTTCCAGGCATAAGGTGCAGCAAGTTGAAAGGAGCGAAGTCTGGAATAGCAATAGAAGAAAAGGGCACAGATAGAAGCAATTTGTCAGAAGAGTGGAGTTCCCAAAGGGGGGTGTAGGGAGAGATAAGAGAGGAGAGGTAGTGAGGAGCTGCAAAGTGAATGCACTTATAGGTCAGCAGGAGAAATTTGAAATGGATGCGGAAATGGATAGGGAGCCAATGAAGCGATTTGAGAAGAGGAGTAATATGAGCATGACGAGGCTGGCGGAAGATTAGCCACGCAGCAGAGTGTTGAACAGATGGAAGGGAGAGAGATGATTCAAAGGGAGACTAGCAAGGAGTAAGTTACAGCAGTCAAGACAGGAGGTGATTAAGGAGTGAATAAGTGTCTTGGTAGTGTGTTCAGAAAGGAATGGGTGGATTTTGTTGATGTTATAGAGAAAGAAATGGCAGGTCTTAGCTATCAGATGGATGTGTGTAGAGAAGGAGAGAGAGGAGTCAAAGACAACCCCAAGGTTGCGAGTCGAGGAAACAGGGAGAAGTAGAGAGTTATCCATAGAGACTGAGATAGGAGGAAGAGGAGAGGAGGTTTTAAGAGGAACAATAAGCTCAGTTTTGGCCATGTTCAATTTCAAGTGGCGGTGAGACATCCAAGCAGCAATGTCAGAGAGGCAGGCAGAGATCTGGGTCTCGATTGCCAGAGAGATTTCAGGCTTAGAGAGGCAGATCTGGGAGTCATCAGCATAAAGATGGTGCTGAAAGCCATGGGAAGAGATGAGCACACCAAGGGAATGGATATAGAGAGATAAAAGGAGTGGACCCAAGACAAATCCTTGGGGTACATCAACTGAGAGCGGGATAGCAGCAGAGGAGGAACCACCAGAACAAACACTGATCTGCAGCAAATACAACACAGTGCTGTTATCCTGTGAGGCAGAAAGTGACACCACTCAATACAGAGCTCCAATCATTGTCTGCCTAAGTTACATCTTACAAAGCACTATTTTATATATTCACTTCACATTTTTTCTTTAACCCATTTGTCCCCTTTTCCCATATATGGTTATTCCTTACAACAACCTTTGAAACATATTCCTTTCTTTGTTCTCTTGTTTTATGGTCTTTTGCAGGGTCATCATCCTATGTCCTTAACCTCCCCCAATTCCTGTCTTTCCCTTGCTTATGTATAGTCATGGGTAAAGCATTCTGTCTGCAATTCGTCTTGACAGCAGTCTGAAAGTTGACAGTACACACACCCAGAGACTGTTCCTTATGCATTCATTTCAAAATGGAGTTTTTCAGAGGATTCTGCAAACGTAGATAGAGAGATTCATCCAAACCTCTTATCTTCTCAAAAGGTAGATCTGGGAATCATCATTGTAAAGAGGTACCCATCTTTCTTAACAGGTCTTTGCAGCAAGACATTTATAATGCAGGCAAAGAGAGAATTTGAAAAAAAGCTTGCTGTGGAAGCAAAAAAATGCACAATAAATTTGTTTCAAAAGTACATTCATAGCAAAAAAGACCCTGCAAGATAGGCAGTTGGACTTTAGATGACAGAAGTAAAAAGGGCGCTAAGGGATAACAAGGCCATAGCAGAGAGACTGAATGAATTCTTTGCTTCAGTCTTACTGAAGAAGATGTATGCCTGAAATGGTATTTAAAGGTGATGTATCAGAAGAATTGAAACAAATATCAATAAACTGGGAAGATGTATTGCAACTATTTGATAAACTAAAGAGCCGCAAATCACCTGGACCAGATGGTATATATTCAAGGATGCTGAAAGAACTAAAATATGAGACTGCAGACTTACTAATCTGTGAACTATAATTAAAAACATCTGTAGTACCTGAAGATTGGAGAATGGGCAGTGTAAGGCCAATTTTTAAAAAGGGTTCCGGGGTAATCCGGGAAACTATAGACCAGTGAGCCTGACATCAGTATTGGGCAAAATGGTAGAAACCATTATAAAGAATAAAATTACTGAACATGTAGATAGACATGGTTTAATCGGAGAAAGCCAACATGGATTTGGCAAGGAAAATCTTGTCTTACTAATCTTACTTTTTTTTTTGAAGGCGTGAATAAACATGTAGATATAAGAACATAAGAACATAAGAACATAAGAAATGCCATACTGGGTCAGACCGAGGTCCATCAAGCCCAGTATCCTGTTTCCAACAGTGGCCAATCTAGGTCATACGTACCTAGCAGTTTCCCCAAAAGACACAGGTTCTGCAGTGCTTGTACTAGGCCAAGCATTGATATCCTGGGTCCCTTTTTAATAGTGGTTTATGGACCTTTCCTCCAGGAACTTGTCCAAACCTTTTTTAAACCCAGCTATACTAACAGCCCTTACTACATCCTCCGGTAACAGATTCCAGAGTTTGATTACACGTTGAGAGAAGAAATATTTTCTCCTATTTGTCTTAAATAGTTTACCCTGTAGCTTCATTACATGCCCCCTAGTCCTTCTATATTCTGATAGCGTAAACAATTTATCCACGTTTATCCGTTCCACTCCATTCATTAATTTATACACCTCTATTCATATCTCCCCTCAGCCGCCTCTTTTCTAGGTTAAAGAGCCCTAACCTTTTTAGCCTCTCTTCATAGGAGTAGCCTTCCATCCCCTTCACCAATTTGGTGGCTCTTCTCTGTACTTTTTCTAATAACTCTATGTCCTTTTTAAGATACGGTGACCAGAATTGCACACAATATTCAAGGTGCGGTCGTACCATGGAGCGATACAGAGGCATTATAATATCCTTTGTTTTATTCTCCATCCCTTTCCTTAGGATACCTAGCATTCTATTTGATTTCTTGGCCGCCGGTGCACCCGGGGGGGTGGGTTTTAACATGTTATCCACGATGACTCCTAAATCTTTTTCCTGGGTGGTGGTTTCTAATGTGGAGCCTTGCATCTTGTAACTATAGTGTGGGTTGTTCTTTCCTAGGTGCATAACTTTGCACTTGTCCACATTAAATTTCATCTGCCATTTGGATGCCCAGTCTTCCAATTTATCCAGATCCTCCTGCAGTTTTCCACAATCCTCTTGGGTTTTAACAACTTTAAACAGTTTTGTGTCATCTGCAAATTTGATTACCTCACTAGTTATTCCCTTTTCCAGGTCATTTATGAATATGTCAAAAAGTAGCGGACCCAGTACAGATCCCTGGGGTACTCCACTATTCACCTTTTTCCATTGGGAATATTGGCCATTTAGCCCTACCCTCTGCTTTCTATCTTTTAACCAGTTCCCGATCCACAATAGTACACTGCCTCCTATCCCATGACTTTTTAGCTTCGCCAAAAGTCTCTGATGGGGGACCTTGTCAAAAGCTTTCTGAAAGTCCAGATACACTATATCAACCGACTCACCTTTGTCTACCTGTTTATGCACACCTTCAAAAAACAGATCAGATTAGTAAGACAAGATCTGCCTTGTCTAAAGCCATGTTGGCTGTCTCCCATTAGGCCATGACTATCTACATGCTGTGTAATTTTGTTCTTTATGATGGCTTCTACCATTTTCCCTGGTACTGACGTCAGGCTCACCGGTCTGTAATTTCCCGGGTTACCCCTGGAACCCTTTTTAAAAATTGGTGTTACGTTGGCGACCCTCCAATCTTCAGGTATTACAGATGATTTTAATGAAAGTTCACAGATTACCAATAACAGGTCTGCAATCTCATATTTCAGTTCTTTCAACACTCTGGGATGTATACCATCCGGTCCAGGTGATTTGCTACTATTCAGTTTATCAAATAGTTGTAATATATCTTCCCGGTGTAGCGATATTTCTCTCAATTCCTCTGCAGTATCACCTTTAAATACCACTTCAGTCTTGGGTAACACCCCTACATCTTCCTCAGTAAGACCGAAGCAAAGAATTCATTCAGTCTCTCTGCTATAGCCTTGTCTCCTCTTACTGCCCCTTTTACCCCTCTATCATCTAATGGTCCAATTGACTCTCTCACAGGCCTTTTGCTACGAATGTACTTGAAAAAGTCTTTATTTCGTGTTTTTGCTTCCGTAGCAAGTTTCTTCTCAAATTCCCGCTTTGCCTGCCTTATCAATGCTTTGCATTTAAACTTGCCAGTGCTTGTGCTGTTTCCAGTTTTCATCATTTGGCTCTTTTTTCCATTTTCTGAAGGTTGCTCTTTTGGCAGCAACAGCCTCTCTGACCTCACCTTTAAACCATGCTGGCAGTTTTTTTGGACTTTCTTCCACTTTTCTTAATGCGTGGAATACAGCTGGTCTGGGCTTCGAGGATAGTATTTTTAAATAACACCCAAGCTTGCTGTAAGTCTTTAACCTTTGGAACCGCTCCTTTTAGTTTTTTCCGAACTATATTCCTCATTCTATCATAGTCACCCTTTTGAAAGTTAAAAGGTAGTACTGTGGATTCCTTTACTATCTGTCCTCCACTGATTAAATCAAACATGATCATACTATGATCACTATTGCCAAGTGGTCCCAACACCCTTATTTCTTGCACCAGATCTGGCGTTCCACTAAGGACTAGGTCCAGTATGGCTTCCCCTCTGGTCGGTTCATGAACCAGCTGCTCCAAGAAGCAGTCATTTATTTCATCTAGAAACTTTATCTCTTTAGCTTGTCCTGCTGTGACACTGTCCCAGTCGATACCGGGGGTAATTGAAATCACCCATTATTACTACTCTGTTGTGGCTTTTGTTAGCTTCCTTGATTTCTTTGAGCATTTCATCATCCATTTGTTCATTCTGGCCAGGTGGTCGATAGTATACTCCCACTGCCATCACCTTCCCCTTCATAAATGGAATTTCAATCCATAGAGATTCTACAGCATATTTTGTTCCCTGCAAAACTTTAATCCTTTCTGACTCAATGCCCTCTCTAACATAGAGCGCAACCCCTCCACCAATTTGTTCAGCTCTATCATTACGATATAGTTTGTATCCAGGTATCACAGTGTCCCACTGGTTATCCTCCTTCCACCATGTCTCTGAGAGTGCAATCATATCTAACCTCTCATTTAATGCTATATATTCTAATTCTCCCATCTTATTGTTTAGACTTCTAGCATTGGCATACAAGCATTTTAGAGACTGCATTTTATTAATATTAATCTGGCTATTGGTAGGCATGGGTAATTGGGAATCTTTATGCTCTGTCTGCTCCTTACTCAAGGGCATTTGGGCTACTATACTCCCTTTTGGAACCTCACTGCTTTTGGTAGTATCCTTCAAGGATACCTTTGTCCGAACCGTGCGCTCCTGGGTGACTGTCGGCTTTCCCCTATTTTCTAGTTTAAAAGCTTCTCTATCTCTTTTTTAAAGGTTAATGCCAGCAGTCTGGTCCCATCCTGATTAAGGTGAAGCCCATCCCTTCGGAAGAGCCCCCCCTTTCCCCAGAATGTTCCCCAGTTTCCTAACAAATCCAAAACCCTCATCCTTGCACCATTGTCTCATCCACGCATTGAGACTCCGGAGCTCTGCCTGTCTTTTGGGTCCTGCACGTGGAACAGGAAGCATTTCGGAGAACGCTATCCTGGAAGTTCTGGATTTCAACTTCCTACCTAAAAGCTTAAATTTAGCCTCCAGAACTTCCCTACCACATTTTCCTATGTCATTGGTACCAACATGTACCAAGACAGCAGACTCCCCCCCAGCACTATCTATGATCCTATCTAGGCGGTGCGTGAGATCTGCTACCTTCGCACCAGGCAGGCATGTTACCAGGCGATCCTCACGTCCACCAGCCACCCAGCTATCTACATTCCTAATGATTGAATCACCAACTATAACAGCTGTCCTGACCCTCCCCTCATGGGGACATGGCCCTGGAGAAACGTCCTCGGTGCGAGAGGGTTTTACATCACCTGGAGGACAGGTCCTAGTTACAGGATCACTTCCTGCCACACCAGGGTGATGCTCTCCTGTCACGTGACCTCTCTCCTCCATGGCAACAGGGATGCTGCCAGACTGGAGGTGGGACTTCAGGACTATATCCCTGTAGGTCTCGTCCATGTACTTCTCTGTCTTTCTTATGTCTTCCAGGTCTGCTACTCTAGCCTCTAGAGAACGGACTCGTTCCCTGAGAGCAAAGAGCTCCCTGCACTTAGTGCATATGTAGGACCTCTCACCAACTGGGAGATAATCATACATGTGACACTCGATGCAAAAGACTGGAGAACCCCCATCTCGTTGCTGGACCTCTGACTGCATCTTAGTTTAAAGCTTGTGTTTAGGTCTTTTAAATCGGTATATAATAAGGATTGGTGTAGATGCTTATACTAATAAAAGTGTATCTAAAACCCCTAATACACCCTGTGTACCTGAAGCTAATTAATCACTGGTCCTCTGTGTATGACTGATTTGGATTAAGAGCTGCACCTGAGAGCAGCCCCTTTCCTCTAAGATGTCCAAGTACCTATAAAACTACAATTTCCCCCGGGGTGGGTGGGTGCTGGGGAGGGAGGGGGGGAGATAAGTCCTATTAAAGAGGGCAGTTACAAGGTACCCTGTCCTGAACCCTCAGCAGGGGGATGGGGGTACCACACAAGGCCCAGTTATAGGTGAGTCAGTTGATATAGTGTATCTGGATTTTCAGAAAGCCTTTGACAAGGTCCCTCATGAGATAGTATTGTGAAATTATAAATCATGGGATAAGAGGCAGTATATCATGATGGATCAGGAATTGGTTAAAAGATAGAAAACAAAGAATAGGGCTAAATGGACATTCCTTTCTTTATGATTCCTAGCATTCTATTTGCTTTTTTGACCGCTGCTGCACACTGGGCAGAGGTTTCAACGTATTATTCACAATGATGCCTAAATCTTTTTCCTTGGTGGTGGTTTTGTTCTCCAATTTTCTCAATGGAGAAAGGTGAATAGTGGAGTACCCAAGGATCTGTGCTGGGCCCGCTGCTGTTTAACATATTCATAAATGACCTGGAAATGGGAATAATGACTGAGGTGATCAATTTGCAGATGTGACAAAATTATTCAAAGTTGTTAAAACACAAAAGGATTGTGAAAAACTGCAAGAAGACCTTGGTATATTGGAAGACTGGACAGCCAAATGGCAGGTGAAATTTAAATGTGGACGAGTGTAAACTTATGCACCTAGGAAAGAAGAACCCAAACTATGGTTGCTTGATGCAAGGTTCCACATTAGGCACCACCACCCAGGAAAAGGATGAAGGCATCATCGTGAATAATAAGTTGAAACCTCGGCCCAGTGTGCAGCAGCGGCCAAAAACGCAAATAGAATGCTAGGTATCATAAGGAAAGGAATAGAGAATAAAAGCAAGGATATTATAATGCCTCTGTATCATTCCATGGCATGACCACACCTTGAATATTGTGTGCAATTCTGGTTGTCATATCTTAAAAAGAATATAGCGGAATTAGAAAAAGGTACAGAGAAGAGGCACAAAAATGGTAAAGGGGATGGAAGGACACCCCTATGAGGAAAGACTTAAAAGGTTAGGGCTCTTCAACCTGGAAAAGAGATGGCTGAGAGGACGGGTAAATGTAGACAGATTGTTTACTCCATCAAAAAAGTAGTAAGACTAGGGGACATGCAATGAAGCTAATGTAACCAATTTCAGAGTAATAAGAGAAAACATTTTTTTCACTCAACGCATAAACTCTGGAATTCATTACCGGAGGATGTACTAAAAGCTATTTGTGTAGCTAGGTTTAAAAAAGTTCAGACAAGTTCCCGGAGGAAAGATCAATAAACCATTATTAAAGAGTATCTGGGAAATCTACTGCTTACCCTGGGAAAAGCATTGTGGAACCACACATGTACAAACTCCCTTAATCCCAACAATGTAACCACAAGCCTGTCCCCCCCCCCCACGCCCCAAAGACGACAAAAAAGGAACTAAATTCCAGCACCTACACCAATATCTGCCCCATACACCACACACACCACACGCTGTAAATATACTTTTGTATAAAGTTTGATATGTTTGCTTTAATACCTACAAGTTCTTGCTTTAATACTACAAGATGTTTTTACTTTAATACCTACAAAGTTTATATTTACTGTTTCAATGTAAATAGTTAATTTTCTATTGTTCTATGTAAAATGTATACAAATTGTGTACAAGACTGTTAATCTGTTATATGTAAACAGCCCTTGATCTCTGGAAGGGGCGGTATAAAAGAAATAGTTAAATAAAGTTAAATAAAAAATGTACCTTTTTGAGAACCTGGCAGGTACTTGTGACTTGGATTGGCCACTGCTGGAAATAGGATACTGGGCTTGATGGACCTTGCTCTGACCCAGTATGGAATTTCTTATGTTCTTATTCATTAGTCTAGCTCCAAATACCTTTTGGGGCTACAGGCGGTCACTTTTTCTTTCTGGTATGCACCAATTGATAGACTGAAATTAAATGGCTGAAAGGCAGCTAGATCGAATATAGCTCAAGCTACTCTCAGTATTAAGAAAGAAAGGACAAGCTCTTGTACATCATCATCATGTTTGGATAATTCTGATGGCAATTCCATAATAGGCAGCAGATCCTGAAAAAAAACAGTTAAAAATGAAGGGAAAGAGAATTTTCTAGAAGAAACTGAAAACAATTCTCTCATGAGATGCAGTGGCAAATGTATGCTGTATCTGTGGATTCATTCATAGAATGTAGGCGCTGAACAATTATCACTTGCAAATGTTAACCTTGAATTCTTTTATTCCATCTTGAATACCAATAGCCTTTCTAATTCACCAGTAGTCTAACTAGTTTAAGAGCATAAGCCATGAAAGACATGATCAGGGACTTTTGTCACTTTTCTCATAAATTTCCTTGGTCCTTATTATCTTGAGCTGTGATTACAAGCCACTATCCAAGCTCCAAGTGTTGTTTGCAATCATAAATTTGGATCTTTACTTTTTAAAACAAACATTCATCCTACTACTTATCTTGCTACTTTTAAAATCTTAAGCACAATGGAAAGAACAAGAATAAAACAAGATACCCAAGGCTAGATTTACTAAAATGCATTACCATAAAAAAGTGTGCTAATGCCATTAATGTACATTTTTAGTAAAGAGATCCCATTGCATAAAATGGTACCGGTGGTAGATAGTCATTAAGGCATATTGGGGGACACTCACATAATAGTTGTCGCAGGGCAACCCTCTGTAGAGGGTAGTAGACCCGGGAGGGGCCTGGACACAAGAAAGGTTAAGGTTGAGGTTGGCCTATGCTGCAAGGGTCAAGGGTGGTTATTCCTTGTGGCTTCCTTGTAACCAACGCTCAAAGAACGAATGCACAGAGTGGAGGGAAAGTTAAAGGCTTTATTTCCCTTTCTTGCACAAAACGGTTCAAAAGGATTGGCTATAGTAACAACTGAAATATCCTTACTTCAGGATATAGAAACAAAGTAAAAGCAAGCAATAAAGTAAAGGCTGTTATCTTCACAGAACATTTGTACAAAAACAATAAACTTCCTTCACTTAGTTATCTGATACATTGGGGATATATTCAACACTCCCTGAGGTACAATATGTACAATCCATTGCATTATCGGATTCTTCCCCCACTGATTCCACTTGCATGGATTCAACCTCAGAAGCCTCTGAATCTGTAGCATCAGGGTAAACGTAATCGGGTTTCTTATATACTTGTTGCACTATGTCCCAATGCCTAGCATTTAGCTTTGGGCGTCGGTCTCCAGGAGTTTGCAGTACAACGGTCCCTCTCTGATTAGAGGTTTAAAAGCAGATTCATAAAAAGATTTCCCACTCAAAGTTCTCTTCTTAGACAAACTTCTTTCATAATCTTGCTTATAAGAATGTTTAGGGTAACAGTAATCCTCTTCCGTCTTCCCCATACTTTAGGCTTCTGAAGGTAATTATCAGTAATAAGAGTTTTACCTTTGAGGCTTCTCTTCCTTCTTTCTAGTAAGGCTTGAGGCCTACCTTGGTTTGGCTTCAGCGCAGCAGTGCTCAGGCTCTCCTGTGGTCTTTCCTTAGACTTCAGACCATAGTGGTAAGGATGTTTTCTTTCCTCCAAACAAACATTTCCCACCTCTGAAAATGGACGAACCTCTTTATTCCACGGTTGCTGTGAGGACCTTCTGCCAGGTACTCCCTTGCGGTCCCAGTACTTCTCGTGGCTTTTTCTCTGTTCCTTATTCCACTCCAACTCTGGTTGAAGCTCCTGCTTTGCTTCCTGCTCAGGACTCTGCTTCTTTCTGCTCTTGCCAGTGTATTTGCCTTCCTCTTGGCCTCCTCTACTCTGGCTCTGGCTGCTGCTTCTGCTTTGGCTGCTGCTTTGGTCCTTCTCCTCCTCCCCCTAGATGGATCCTCCCAATATTGCAGGTTATGCCTGCCTTTTTCTGGTTTTAAAACTTTTTCTCTCCCTTCAAGAGGGTCCGCTGCATCACATAGTAAATTTAGATAGTGGTTTATTCAGCACCACGATCTGGACAGCTCCTTTGACAGCCAGTCACAGCCCTTTTCAAGTTTCTGAAACACACTAAAAATAATCTAACTGAAAAAAAACATGCAATCGAAAGTCAATTTTTACAGAAACTGTTATGCACCATGAAAAATGCACAAAGGTGGTAACAAGCAAGCAGCTGGACAGAATCTGTTCCTCTGAGAACAAGTTTGCGTGACTTGCATACAAAACATTTGCCATGTTTCTAAGATGTTGCAAGAGGTGTTGACTGTGATTTAGTCATAATTTTCTATATAAGCACTACTGTCTCAAAAAAAAAAGTGAGAAACTAATCGGTGCTTCCTGGAAAAATGGATCTCCAGATACTTTCCTTTAAGCCAATTCAATTAAGTGACATTTAACAGTGAGTCTAATATCTTCACATTTAGTTGCAATAAGAGAATACAGAAGAGAAACAATGGCTGATCTTGAAGATTGATAACCTACTCAGAGTAATAGGAAACTGCTCATTTGATAGCATATCAAAACATTGTATAAGAGATTTACAGTTGCTCATATTAAAATATGCATTAACAACAATATATCCACATCAGCACTCTATGTCATGAGTATTCCACAAGAAATACGAGTACATAACAAATAATATGGGATCAGACTGATAAGGCTAAAGATGGTTGTGTTGAGCCCGACTCAGTCAGTGAATCAGGAATTGAAGGTAGAAGTGTTTGTATGGTGGTATGTAGTAGGTCAGTAGTTCCCAACCTGTGGTTCCCAGCCTGTGGTCCACAGAAACGACAAATAAAGGGAGGCTGGTGAGGACTGGCTGGGAGGGAGAGAAACTGGAGGGAAGTGGCTGGGGGGAGGAAAGGAGAGAAAGAAAGAATGAGATTGGACTTGTGTGGTTGGGGGGGGGGAGGAGACAGGAAGAAGGGAGATAAAGAGGGCTAGTGGGGACAGGCTTAGCACCGAGTAGAGAGAGTCCAGGAAGAGTGAAACTAGGGATCCCTCAACATTTTGGAGGTTAATAAGGGGTCCACAAAAAAATAAAAGGTTGGGAACTTATGTACTTAAGCCATATAACCTACTACATAATATAGTGTTCAAGATTTGGTCTCAGCCAAGTTTTAAACCAACGTCTCCAAACTGGCCCCAAAAGGAGCTTCCCATTAAAGGCCAGTTGGGTCAACTGGGTTTTGGAAGACGTGTCCACTGCACAGTGGCAAAGCCAAATCCAATGTCACACCACCATCGACAGGGCATTATCCCTAGTCACTGGGCAGACAAGGTCAGAAAGGAAGGCTGTAGCAGACAAAAAAAAATAGTAGCATCCAGCAGTAGAGACCGACTCCCCTGAAGAAGGGTTTGAGAAGTCAATCATGCACACGCTGCCAACTCCAGAACAGCAGTTGCCGCTGCAAACTAGTTCTTCGGCAAAGAATCCATCTTTCAGTCCAGATTATCTTTCAGAACTGATCAGCCTTCTATGAGATTGGTGGTCTGTCTTTTAACTGCCATAGCCTGTGCATCCAACTTAGGTATGCCAAACCACACAAAGCACTCCTCATCCAGGAGAGTGTACATCCTCTTATACACCCTCAGCCTCTTAGAGGGGGAGTCGAAAAGATCCCACATGGACCAGATAATATCCTTGATCACCTCCAGGAATGGGAAGAATGTAGTGAATTTCCACACTCCCTACAGGAGTGGATGGGCCTTCAGCTCCTGCTTGGTACCTGGAGCATCTGTCAGGTTTAAGATGGATGAGACTTGGGCAATCAATGCCACCAGTTCTTCCTTCCGAAACAGGTGGATAATGCTAGCCTCATCATAATCTTCTGAAGGCAAAAGTACTTCTTCCTCCATAACAGAGCCCACTGCTGAAACATCAGAACTAAGGTCCCAGTCCAAGTCCAAGTCTTAGACAAACCCCGGCTGATCCACATCTCCAGAAGGTGACCTTCATGGGGATACTTAGAAACAGGCAACCAAACAGTCTGACACTCACGAGACTTTATTTGAGGGAATCCAGAGGCTGCGGGGTCTGAGTTTCCATGCCAAAAAGACCAGGCCTGTTGAAAAAAAGAAAAGAATTCTGGGAAGGACAACCTGGATTCCGGGAACTTCCCTCTAGGAAATGAGCCCCCAACTACAGGGGACATAGCTGTCACTGAATCCTTAGAGGAAGGGGAGTGGCCAGAAGCATGGTCTCTGGAACCTCCAGCCGGCTTACCATCCTTACCCACAGTGCCATCCATAACCTCCTGCCCTGAGGCAGGCAAGGCCAGGCTAGATGAATTTCCTCAGAGAGGGGAAACGGACCCTTCAGGGAAGACTCCAAAGCTGTCATGCAAGAAGAGCAGAGCCCAGAATCTGGAGACAAAACACCTCGCTTGCCACAGGTCAAATGACCTTTCCTGGAAGAAGACAGAGTTAAGGCAAGCACAATAACTGCGCATGCTAAGGCTGCGTTGACACAAAAGATTTGCGTTAACAGAGTGCTTACAATATCGCACGCAAAGGGCACTTGGGTAGGAACGTGCGCTGGAACTACTCAGGCAGAATGCATGCTATGGCCGTACGACCGCAAGGCGCACAAGGGAAAAAAAACTCTACAAAGGCATGCTGGAAAGGGCAGAAAACCCACACACTGTGCCAACAGTCACCAGCGGTCCACCCTGAATTGTGTCCCAGATAGATAGAATCAGGAGCCCCCAACAAGGGCAATGACAAGGTCAAACTTTGGTACTCACTCCTGCCAGGCTCAGTGCTACTCCCTTGAAACCATTTCTCTTGCTTTTTCAGACTCTGTACTTTACTGTGGCTTGTAGGCAGATTCCTCCAAAAGCCTTCTGTGATCTTCAGGGGAGGCATGGGGGAGGGGCGGGGGAGGAGACAGAAATGGAGGGAGGGGGCGCTGAGGTTGTATGAGGCTGCTGATCTCTTCCAAATCTTCAAATTTTCTGGCTGCTCAACAGGCCCTCAGCGTGAAGCTGAACAATTTTCCCTCCTCTTTTGGCTGCCAAACAGACCTTAGTCTAATGTTCATGTAAAATGTGCCTATGGATCTATGCAATAGTTCAACCTCTGTTCTTTGTAATATGTTGTGTTAAATGTAAACTGCCCCTGATCTCTGGAAGGGGCGGTATAGAAGAGCCAAATAAATAAATAAAATAGTGGAGCCTCCCACATCGTGCTCAAGTGAGAGTCACCTTCAAGGTGATCATTCATGAGCAGAATCAATCTTTTTCCTCAATTGTTCAGATTTTCTTCAGAGCTGAGAAAAGCCAACCACCATCTGCTGGAAAGAGAAGATAACTGAGCAGCCTTCTAGTGGCTCAGGCTGATAGAGGCATAGGGGTGATGTCATTGAAACCTGGGCATTTCATTGCATCTCTCCCTCAATCTTCTGGTAGGAGAACAGAACCCACCTGTCTGGACAGTTCCAGATTCATATTTCAAAGATTACTCAGACTTCTTTTGAATATTTGCTAGTGATCCGGCAAGTACAGCTTGTTTTTTTTTTTTTTTTGTTGAGTTGATATGGTGCCTTTAAATCAGGTATAGGTATTGCTCCAATTTAATTATTGCAATGTGATTCTGGGGAGGGCCTTTCTAAAACAGCTATGTGTCGACCGCAGTTGGTCTAAAATACTACTGTCCAAATCACTGGTGAGCTGAAGTGGTATGATCATATATTCCCACTAATAAAGGGCCTTCACTGGCTCCCTGTCAAGGCTGGCATAAAATCCAAGATACCAACTCTTGTTTAAGCATAGAAGTGAACAGAGTCGCTTATCTATGTAACCTGAATGTTCATTGAGATCCCAACCCAAAGAATAGTTTTTTGTTCCATGGCTGACAATGGTGAAATCCAAGTTTAATAGGGATAAAGCATAAATGCTTAACTGTGATGGGGGTTCTCCATAGTCAGCAGGGTTATGCAGCCACACTACGATGGTGAAGTGCCTACTAGGTCTAGTTGCCTGGGCTCTCCCCTAGCTCAGAAGTTTTAAACTTCTCTGAGCATGCATGTGTCCCTCCTGCATGTTTGCCTTCCTGCCTGTTTGATCTAAACTTTATTCAGTCTTCAGCCAAGCAGCTCATTGTTGATAGAGTGGTGTCCATAGCTGCTGTTATTGTATCGGTCCATCTCATTGTGGACCTTCCTCTTTTATGGTGACCTTCTACCTTGCCAAGCATTATGTTTTTCTCCAACGATCTCTCTCTTTGCATGATATGTCCAAAGTATGAAGTCGAAGTCTTGTCATCTGAGTTTCTAAGGAAAGCTTAGGTTTGATCTCCTCTAGTACTGACTGGTTTGTTCTTTGGGCAGTCCACATATACACAGTATTCGTCACCAGCACCATAATTCAAAGGCATCAATTTTCTTCCTGCCTTTTTCACTGTCCAACTTTCACATCCATATGACATTATTGAAAATACCATGGCCTGGACAAGTCGAATTCTTGTATGGAGAGAGACATCTCTGCTCTTGAGAATCTTGTCTAGGTCCTTCATAGCCATTCTACCAAGAGCAATACATCATCGGATTTCTTGACTTCTAGTCCTTTCTTTATTGATTGTTGATCCAAGTAAGTTAAAGCTGTCAACTATTTCAATTTCTTCTCCATCAAAGATGAACTTATTGATTTTGCCAGTTGTCAGGATCTTTGTCTTCTTAACGTTAAGATGCAGACCCATTTTAAGACTATATTCCTTGATCTTGAGAAACAAATGTTTCAAATAGTCTTCACTTTCAGCCAGTAAATGTGATATCATCAGCATAGCAAAGACTTTAACTGCCAGCACAGGAGCGCGCCCGGGAGATCAGAAGAGCAGCGGCAGCCATCGGAGGCTCTGATCATGTGCCCCTCCTCACCATCGGAGTAGGCCAATCAGCATGGGGGACCAACAGACTTTAACTGCCAACACAGGAGTGCGCCCGCACCTTGCAGGTCCGCGCCTGAGGGCCCTTTGGCATAGGACCGGGGAGACAGCTGCTCCATGATGATTATGTGTGCTGGTATGCTGTATGTAGTTAAATGTTATGTATCATGTGTACCGTGTTTCCTGTGTTATGTACTCCCTGTCTACATCGCTTTGATGTAATTATAAAGTGATGTATGTTTCCCTTACCTTTGTATAACCTTGTACGGTATTGTGACCGCTTTGATTGAAGGAAAAAGCGGGATACAAAACTTGTCAAATAAATAAATAAATAGCAAAGGTTGTTGAGTCTTTCACCAATCTTCACACCTCGATTGTCCCACATACATCTCTGACCATCTACACCTTCATGCCCCTCTCTATGTCTTCTGTAATATACATGCCAATCAGCTCTACCTCCCTTTGCTGCTCGACTGGAATCTACTTGCACCTCAGTCCTTTACTTTTTTGATCCTGCCCTCTGGAACTCCCTGCCCGTAGCCTTGCACGGAGGGAGGAGTGGCCTAGTGGTTAGGACACAGTACCTCAGGCTGGAGGGCAGGGGGGGGTTCAAGTCCCACCTGGGAACAGCAATCTCAGGCTGGAAGGACTGGGGTTTCTAGTCCTATAGGCACGCCTTGGGCAAGCCACTTAACTCTCCATTGCCTCAGGTACACATAGATTGAGCTCTTTGGGGACGAGGGAATATATCCAGTACCTGTTTGTAGTAGCTACATAATGTAAACCACTTTAATTGAAGGATAAGGCGGTATAGAAAACTGGTCAAATAAATCATAAGAAATTCAACTTAAACCCCATCTTTAATCTTTCCCCTTCTGAGCCCTAGTCCTCTCCTCTCCTTGCTTGCCTTTCTAGATCTTTGCTCTGTTTGTGTGATGGCAATTGTTTCCTATCTGAATAATGGTATTCCTTTCAAACTCTCTCTTTTATACATTTTGGAATTAAATTGTACACTGCCCTGTTACCTGGTTTAAGGAGCAGTATATCCTGCTGAAAGAAATTAGCCAGAAAGCCAGACAGCTTCATCCCAGACTACAGGAGAACGTTTCAGCTGAAGAGCATACTATAGGCAATTTATACTACTAAAATCAACAAAAATATGACAGGAACAGACTAATTTAGAATTGAATGAACTTTGTGTGAAGTTTCAGACACTTGCAAATAAAATAAATTTGCTCTGGAGATCTTGTTGAAAGCAGTTCATGTTCTGCACCCTAGAGAGATATTGGAAACTTTCCAGCACAGAAAATGAAAATATTCTTCACACTCTCTTTCCTACAAATGCATGGAAAACAGTGGTCTACATTTTTTTTAAGGTGTCTGCTTCAAAGACAAAATCTGCCAATTCTTATGGGATTTTGATGTGCTGACTTAAAAAAAATGACAATTAGCTTGTTGGTAGTAGAGTTTTTAATCACAAACTATTATAAACCTAGGGCTTGTCATGTGCTTATGGCAATGTACTTACATGTCCCCATTTGATCTCAGAAACATCAGACACGTCTGCCGGCACATCAATGTTTATACCTGCTCCAGGCATGAATAGGCATCAGGAAAGTGCTCATTTTCACCTTAAAACATCCAGAGAGTGTAGAGAAGATGGATAATTAAAGTGACTAGCCTTAGATCACAAAGGCCCACATGGTTATTTGAACCCTAACCACTCTACTCTTAAGCCACTACTCTAACCATTATGCTATTAAACGTCTTAGTTCTGAATTGCTATCTTGGGGACGTCTATATAGGCATTTGATACACGTGCATAGCAGGAATGTCCACGTTTCCTAAATCATGCCTGAACTTGCACATGCCTGCTTGTTTTTCCCCTGACATTTTGGCTTTGACATCCCAGATTACACTTTGACATCCCATTCTGAAATGTGCAAAAATCCAAAGGAGCGGTACAGTATAGGAAGTACTTCTGTCCACAGAAGAAGAGCAGACCTGGGCATGATTGTTTCTGATGATCTTAAGGTGGCTAAATAGATAGAAAAGGTGATAGTGAAAGCCAGGAAGATGCTTGGGAGCATAGGGAGAGGAATGGCCAGCAGAAGGAGGTGATAGTACCTCTGTTATAAGTCTTTGGGGAGACTTCATTTGGAGTATTGTGTGCAATTCTGGAGACCACACCTTCAAAAGGATATAAACAGTATGGAGTCTGTTCTAAGGGTGGCTACCAAAAAGGTCAGTGGGCTTTCACTGTAAGGCATATGGGGGATAAACTTAAAGATCTCAATATGTATACTTTGGAGGAAAGCAAGGCGAGATGAGATACAAGAGAGATGTTTAAATACCTCCACGGCATAAATACACAGGAGGAGAGCCTCTTTAATTGAAAGAAAGCTCTGCAACGAGGAGACATAGGATGAAGGTGAAAGGGGATAGATTCAGGGGTAATATGTGTAAATATTTCTTTACGGAAAGTGGCATGGAATAGTCTCCCAGTGGACTGTAGTCAAGACCAGGACAGTATCTGAATTCAAGAAAACATGGGACAAACATGGAAGATCACTAAAGTCAAAAAAGGGACTAGAGTAGTTGGTATGGGAGGGCAGACTGGATAGGCCATATCGTCTTTTTCTGCTATCATGTTTCTATGTTTGTAAACTCTGGAATTTGTTATCGGAGGATGTAGTAAATGCTGTTAGTATATCTGGTTTTAACAGAGGTTTGGACAAGTTCTTCAAGGAAAAGTCCATAAACCATCATTAATGAGGACTAAGGAAATCCACTGCTTACCCCTGGGATAAGCAGTATGGAATCTGTGCATCTTTTTGGGAACTTGAGAGGTACTTGTGACCTGGATTGGCCGTTGTTGGAAACGGGATGCTGGGCAGTGTATGGCATATCTTGTTATGTTCTAATGGTGGCTGCATGCCAAGGCCCCCAAAAATTTGTTGCGAGAACATTTGGTTTAGAATGATGTATCCAGAAGGCTGGTTTGAGTTTGTCTATCCCCTGAAGTCAAAATCATAGCAGTAGAAAGAGTGAATAAAAGAGCAAACTCAGGCTGGAACATCAACCTCTGTTTGGAAAGCATCCAGTGATGTGCTACCAGTTTCTTATCAAGGAGTTCTCACCTGCTCTGTTGCAATCAATGCAGGTTTTCTTAAAATAGTCTTAATGGTGCTCAAGTTTCTCCACCCCCTCTTTCTAATCCATAGTCATCAATACTGCAATAAAACTTACTGCCACCGGGGAGAGGAGGCGGAGACTTTCCAAGATGGCTGTGGAATGTTCTTTGAGTGCTGATGCCTAAGAGGAAAGGAAAGTTGAGGGCAGTTCCCTCTGAGCCCCAACCATCCAGTTCTGGTCCTATGGATCGTTTTGTTAAGGTGCCTTCGGATAAAATACAGGAGATTCGAGCCGGCTTGGTTGCGCCTAGTACAGAGGTTCAGGCGCTTCCGTTGGATCCTGAAACGTCTCTCTCTCCTGCAGCGAGGATTCCACCGCCACGCCCAGCTGCTTTGGATCCTTCCTCAGCTATTGCAGCGCCAACGACTCCCAAGGCAGGGACGCCGGCTGCGGAGAGGGTGTTGGCTGAGCGATTGGTTTCACTGACCCCTGATAGTCTCAGGGAGGCTTTGGGTGGTAGTTTGGCAGTGATTACTCCGGTGAGGTCTCCCCCTGTGGGAAGCCTTTTCCCTCAGTCGGCTTCAACCCTTTCTTATTTGATCTACCTACTCTGGCTTGTCCTAAGGTGTTTACCTTAGAATCTATCTGGGAAGCGATTGCCACTCTTTTAACTTCGATCAATTCACAAACTGCATTATTAGCGTCCTGGGTCCAGGAGAACGCTGCTAACATTCAGAAGAATGCTGAAAATATTGAAGTGGTAAGGTCTACATGTGAGCAGATTAAGGTACAGAATAATACTCTTGGTTCTCAGTTGGAAAATGTTTCTGACATGTACTTGGCTTTAACTAAGGAGAATGGGACGCTTAAATACAAACTGGAAGTGCTAGAAAATGCTTCCAGGGTAGTGAATCTTCGTGTGTTAAATTTTCCACGACTTCCTGATGTTACGGCTTTGGACATGTTTAAACGATATATGCTGGAGATTTTGAAAGTTCCTGTTGAACTGATTCCACCTCTGAGCAAGGTATATTATCTACCCCGTCAGAAAAAGAATGCTGAGACCCCAATGGCAGTATCTACAGTGAACTTTAATATTCTGGATGTTACTGGCTTGCTCGAGGACACCAGGGGGGGGGGGGGGGGGGGGGGAGTTTCCACTCCTACTTCTTCAATATTGTTAGTTCAATGTGCTTTGGTTACCGATAAAGATTGGCTTCTAAAAATGTTTTTTAAGAAAAGATTAGAAACCTTTTTGGGTTTAAAAGTATCGATGTTTCCAGATTTAGTTAAGGAAACTCAGAAGAGGAGAAAGCATTTTTTGCTTTATAAAGCAGGGGTGTTAAAAATTGGGGGAACCTTTTTTCTCAGAGTTCCATGAAGGTGTTTGGTGATTATTAAGGATGTTAAATATATTTTTTCTGATCCTAGTGATTTGAATACTTTTATTAATGCCAGATTGCCTGCTATTCCATCACCAGAGTAATGTAATCTATCTATATCCTCTGTTTTGGTGTATATCCTGGGGCCTCCGCAGCCACTTTGGTATTCATGTTGTTTAAGAATATTAGTTAATGCATTCTTCCAAAGACTCTGCTTTGGTTTGATATTTCTTCTCTTTCCTCCTCAAATTGTGAACTACAACAGAGTATGTTTATAGTTGTATTCTTTTTTTATTTTTTTCCCTTGTTATTATCTTTATATACTCTGTATTCATTGCAAGGAAAATATTTGTTTCTTGCTGTTTTTGTTAAAAATTGCATAAATAAATAAATAAATAAAAGTTACTGCCAGTCCCATATATTCTGGTACCCGCTATCATTCCTGTTAACTGCAAAAACCCTCTTGTGCTTCTAGAAAGGTGCATTACAAAGTGAATTAATTGAATTTAACCAAATATAGAAACAGGATGACAGAAAAAAGACCACATGGCCTATCTCGTCTGCCCTTTATTTATTTATTTATTTAGCAAACACTTATATACCGCTACTTCCAGCGATCAGAAGCGGTGTTATTAAAGTCTTTGGGATATGTCACAAAATCAAGACAGGAAGATTGGGGCATCGATAGAAAGAAGAGGGGTAATACACAGCACACATCGCAGGGTCTAGATATAGCCCTTCAGTAGGTATCATTCATATGTACAGAAGCGATTATCCTTTAACTATTTACATTTGACAAACAGCTATTTGTTTCTTCCATCAACTACAATAGTCCTCTTTTTTCCTTTAGGGATCCTGTGTTTGTCCCATGCTTTTTTGAATTCAGATACTGTCCTAGTCTCTACCACCTCCACTGGGAGACTATTGCAGTCATCTACCACTCTTTCCGTAAAGAAAGGATTCTGCATATTACTCCCGAGTCTATCCCCTATGTTCCCTCGTAGCAGAGCTTGCTTTCAATCAGAAGAGACTCTCCTCCTGTGCATTTATGCCATGGAGGTATTTAAATGTCTCTATCACATCTCCTCTATCCTGCCTTTCCGGTAAAGTATACACATTAAGATCTTTAAGTCCATCGTCATATGTTTCATAACGAAGACTACTAACCATTTTAGTAGCCATACTCTGCACCAACTCCAACCTGCTTATATCCTTTTGAAGGTGTGGTCTCCAGAATTGCACACAATACGCCAAATGAGGTTGCACCAGAACCGTATACTCCTTTTTTCTGCTGGCCATTCCTCTTCCTATATACCCAAGCATCCTTCTGGCTTTAGCAGTCGCCTTTTCTAACTGTTTAGATATTTAAGATTGTCAGACACAATTATGCCCAGTTCCCGCTCTTCTTTCGTGGACAGAAGTACCTCACTCGTTGCACTGTACCGCTCCTTTGGATTTTTGCAGCCCAAATACATGATCCTGCATTTTTTAGCATTACATTTCAACTGCCAAATTCTAGACCATTCTTCAAGCCTAGCTAGATCCCTCCTCATCTTATCTACTCCTTCCTAGGTGTTAACTCTAGTGCAAATTTGGCATCATCCGCAAATAAGCAAACCTTACCAGAAGCCCTTCTGCAATATCACTAACAAAGATGTTAAAAAGAATTGAACCAAGGACAGATCGCTGTGGCACACCACTGGTAACCTCCTTCTCCTCAGAGTGAGCGCCATTTATCTGTATCCTTTGTCGCCTCCCACACAACCAAATTCTAATCTAATCAGTCCATCCCTAGGGTGCTCAGTTTGTTTATAAGTCACCTATGCAGAAAGATGTTAAAGGCTTTACTAAAATCTAAGTACACCACCTCTAGATCCATCTTCAATTGTCACCCAGTCAAAGAAATTTATCAGATTTGTCTGAAGACCTGCTTCTGGTGAATTCATGCTGCTTCGGATCCTGCAATCCATTGGACTCCAGAAACCTCACTATTCTTTCAGTAGCCTTTGCAATAATTCACTAACCAGAGGTTAGACTAACCGGCCTGTAGTTCTCAATGTCATCCTTACATCCACTTTTGTGTAAAGGGACCACATGTGCCTTTCTCCAGTTCTCTGGCACCACTCCCGACTCCAAAGAAGCATTGAAAAGGTCAGATAGTGAAGACTCTAGAACTTCCCCAAGTTCCCTCAGCATTCTTGAATATATCCTATCTAGACCCATTGCTTTGTCTACTTTTAGTGCAGTTAGTTTCTCACAAAAACAGTCTTCTGAGAATCGGTCCAAGATCCCCATCACTTCTGTTCCTATTTGTGTTTTGAGGTCCTGCTCCTGGTCCTTCATCTGTGAACACAGAACAAAAATATTTGTTAAGCAATTCTGTTTTATCATCATCAGCTTCTACATATTCCTCCCCTTGAGTCTGACAATACCACTTTTACCCTTCCTCCTCTCACTAACATATCTGAAAAAGGTCTTATCTCCACATTTTATTGCATTGGCTATTTCTTTTTTTTTTGTATTTTTGCTTTCCTGACTATAATTACCCATTGTTAAATGTATCTAATACCCCATATACTCCTCCAAGTTTCTACTCCCTGTCCTTTGAAAAGCTTATTGCTATGTTTCTGTTAAATAAATAAATACTTTGTTAGTTTCTCTAAGGGGCTTGTTTACAAAGCTGCGGTAGTGGTTCGCGATCGCAGCCGCGGACCCATTGAAATCAATGGGGCCGCGGCTCCGATTACGATCGCAAACCGCTACCGTGGCTTTGTAAACAAGCCCCTAAGTTTTTCCAAATATAGATGCCTGTCTTCCTCTCTCTGTGATTGCTTGTATTTCCTGAATGCCTCCCTCTTTCTTCACCTTTTCAGCTAATTCTTTTGAGAATCATGGTGGCCTCCTTTTCCTTTTATTTACCTTTCTAACAAAAAGGTTTGTTGCCCTTAAAATATCTCTTTTCAGATTTGCCCACTGTTTTTCTATATCACCCAGCTGTTCCTATCCCGCTAACAACTCCTTGAAATATTGTCTCATCTTTGCAAAGTTAGTTTTCCTAAAGTCTAAGACCCTCGCTTTTGAATGCATTTTATCAGCCCTAGTCCTGATACTGAACTATACCAGCTGGTGATCACTGGATGCTAGAGGATCTCCCACTAACATCAAAAGCGTAATTACTCACCTGTAACAGATGTTCTCCAGGGACAGCAGGGATTCAGTCCTCACATATGGGGTGACGTTGGCACCGATAGAGCCTGCACAGAGCATTTCCCCAGCTTTCAGAGAAAGCCTTTGGGAGTGCCACCAAGCATGCATGGTCCCCTTCCTGCCCAAGGGTGCCATCTTGATCAGTCAGATGACATAGCTCAGGCAAAGGATAAAAAAAAAAAAGTGGGCAACTCCTAGGGGAGGTGGTGGGTTGTGAGAACTAATTCCAGCTGTCCCTGGAGAACACCTGTTACAGGTGAGTAACTAGGCTTTCTCCAGGAACAAGCAGGAAGTCAGTCCTCACATATGAGAATCCCCAGCTACAGGTTACTGAGGACCCGTAGAAAAATACCACGGCGAGCCATGGTCAGAAACTGGTAACCAAAGATAACCCGAGGACTCTGGAAGACCACACTCAGCTGCAGAAGAATGGTTGGAGGGCCGCAGTTTGCCTAAACCCCGAACAGATTATGGAGTACGGCCTGGCCAAAGGCACTGTCCTGATGGGACTCCCTCTCCAATCAGTAATGCGTCGCGAAGGTGTTAGCCAAGGACCAGGTTGCGGCTCAAGAGATGTCTGCCAGGGGCACAGAGCACAGATGTGCCACTGACGCTGCCCTCGCATGAACACCGTGCGCTGTGACTCAGCGGTTCAACGGTAGCCCAGCCTGGGCCTGAGCAAATGCGATGCAATCTGCCACTCGGAAAGAGTCCGTTTGGTGACCGCGAGCCCCAAAAGGGCAGGGTCGTAGGAAACGAAGAGCCGCTCGGACCTGTGGTGGGCCTGCAAGTGCTGCAGATAGAAGGAGAGAGCTCTCTTACAGTCGAGGGTGTGGAGGATTGTTGGCATGGGGCTTTGGAAAGAAGGAAGGTTGGTAGCACTATCTCCTGGTTGAGGTGAAAATCCGAGACAACCTTTGGGAGAAACTCAAGTTGTATTTGGAGAACCACCCGGTTCCTGTAGAATCTCATATAGGGAGCGTCGGCCATCAGGGCCTGGAGCTTACTGACCTTCCGGGCTGAGGTGAGGGCTACCAGAAAAGTCACCTTCCAAGCAAGGGGCCAAAATGAGCAGGACACCATCAGCTCAAAGGGCAGTTGGGTTAGTCATGTGAGGATGACATTGAGATCCCATTCCACCAGAGGTGGCCGGATGGGAGGCCTGGAAAGAAGCAGTTTGTGCATGAAGCGGAAAACCATCAGCTGGCCCGAGAGGGGTCCACCCCCAACTTGGTGGTGGTTGGCTGAGATCGTGCTCAGGTGGACCCTGACTGAGTTGGATTTCAGTCCCGTCTGCGAGAGATGGAGTAGGTACTGCAGGACCAGGTGGGTGGGGCAAGAGAACGGGTCAGCCCATACCTCCGAGCAACACACCGATGCCACTTAAAGGCATAAGCCCTCCTAGTCGAGTCCTTGCATGAAGCAAGCAATATGTCCTTGATCTCCACTGGGAGACAAAGAGGGGCTAGCGCGACCTGCTCAGCTGCCAAGCCATAAGGGATGGAGACCTCAGGTTTGGGTGAAGCAGGAGATCCTCCTCCTTTGTCAACAAGCCCAGCATGCTGCCGAGGGGAACCAGAGGTTCCGACAAGAGGCGAAGCAGCAGCGGGAACCAGGGTTGCCGAGGCCACCGTAGGGCCACAAAGATCACCGAGGCCCCATCCTGCTGAATTTTGAAGAGAACCCGCGCTATGAGCGGGGTATGAGGAAACGCATACAGAAGGCTGTGCATCCACGGCAGCAGGAAGGCATCGGAGGCTTCCCTACTAGGGTGGGGAACTGGGCCGCAGAACCGCGGGAGATGCAAATTCATATGGCTGGTGAAAAGGTCCAGGACCGAAGTCCCCCAGCATCAGAATAACCACTCCACTGTCAGCGGGTAGAGGTGCCACTCATGTGGCTGGAGGTTCCGACTCAGTCTGTCTGCCAGAACATTGTCCTGACCCGGGAGATAAGTAGCCCGAAGGGCTATGCCTTGGCTGATCAGAAAGGACCATAAGGCTACCACCTCCAGGCAGAGGCTGTAAGAGCCAGTGCCCCCCTGCTTGTTCATATAGAAGAGGCATATCCAACAGGTAGATCGCGATCTACCTGTAGATTGCAGAGCGGTCAGAGGTAGATCGCCAGCTCCACTTGGCTCCATCTCTCCAGCAGCTCGCCCCGTCGCTAGGAGAGAGCTCGTGCCGGCAGGTCATCTGCCAAGGGCTTGCCGCCGCCACTGCTGATCCTTTGCCTATCTTTTTTCCCTGCCTGCGGGTGTATTGGGGCACTTGTTTTTGTGCCGTTTGTGGGTACCCCAGTGGGCCGCTGCCTGCGCCCCGCGACGCCTGGTCTCCTGCCTCTCAGAATCACCCATTCCTGCCCCCACCCCAACACCCCTTAGAAGTGTGTTATATACCGGGCGATATCCATTCGCCCGGGCTTTACCTGAATACACTTACTGTATTAGTTGTGTCATGTGCTGGTCGTTGGTCGCTTTACAGTTTGCTTTCATTAAACGTTTTCAGGCAGACACAACAAAGTGTCAAGAATTTGGTGATTTGGGTGGGCTTTTCCAATTTTGTTCTAACTTGCCTATGCCTTGCCTTCGAATTGGTTCAAACCACTGTGACGTTTGCTTGCCTCTGCAATTTTATTTTGCTTAGCCTTTGCGTTGATTCTACACTGCAATTTTATTTCGCCTTGCCTTTGCATTGATTCTACACTGTGTGCAGAATTGATTAAATCGTGTGTGGTGGTATTTGAACTTGTTTGGCGGTATTTGATTTTTATCTGGTTTGCTGGACGGCTATTTTAGGTTTTTTGATGATTATTTGGTGGTATTTGATTATTGGTGCCAGTATGATGAATTCTTATTTTTACTTTTAGAACAGCATGTGTGGTTTTGGCATCTCCAGTCCTTGTATTGCACATCATCCAGAGGTCTTCAGTTCCTGTTGATCTTTAATACTTTGGGACCGTGACAGTTTTGGACCAAATTCAGCCAGTGTTTATACTAACTTAGCAGATTTGGCCTTCTTACATCCAGCCACCCCAGTATAATGAAGATGAGTGTTCCAAAGAAGAGCAAAACCTACCACTTTCATGATGAATGGGACATGGACTACTTCTTCATCATGGTGAAAGACAAGTGTTGTCTAATTTGTAACGCCCCACTATCCTTGCCCAAAAAGGTTAATCTGGAACGTCATTATAAGGCTCTGCATAGCAATAAGTTTGATGCTGATTTTCCACCCAAAACTGAAATTCGTAAACTGAAGCTCAAAGAACTTAAATCAAAATTGGCTACTCAGCAACAGTTGATGGCAAAGCCAAGGTCACATTCGGTCAATGCAAACATAACATCCTTCAAGGTCAGCAACCTGATCGCAAAGAAATGCAAACCTTTCTTTAACTGAAGGGGAATTTGTAAAAGATTGTTTTCTTGAAGCAGCTGACAATCTTTTTGAAGGATTTTAAAATAAGAAAGAGATCATAGCTGCTATTCAAGATGTACAGTTGTGAAGAAACACCGTCGTGCGGTGAATAGAAAAGATGTGTGGAGACACAACTGAACAATTGTTGGAGGATGTTTCAAATTGTGTTGCTTTCTCACTCCAACTGGATGAATCTACAGACATAAGAGACATAGCCCAGTTACTATCTTTATCCGGATGGTTTTTGAAGACTTCAGTGTTAAAGAAGAACAACTAGGAATGATTTCTTTAAAAGGGAGAACTACCAGTCAGGAACTATTCAGTTCTTTCCATTCTTTTGTGACAAAGTGTAATCTTCCATTGCATAGACTTGTTTCCATCCCCCTGATGGAGCAAGAGCAATGACAGGTGAGGTTAACAGTTTCATAGCTCTCTGCAGACAGAATGACTTCCCAGATTTCCTTTCTTACCACTGCATCATTCACCAGCAAGTTTTGGCAAGCAAGAGACTCAATACAATGACTGTCATGGACATCACTTTCAAAATTGTAAATTCAGTTTGTGGAAGATCACTTCAAAGATGGCTTTTCAATCTTACTCTTGATGAAAGGGCAGCGGAAGTCATTTTGCACACAGATGTAAGGTGGCTAAGTAGGCACAAATTTCTGCAAAGATTTCGTGATTTGCTGAATGAAATAAGAAGTTTTTTGAAGGAGAGGGGAGATGACCAAGCAGAGTTGGAAGATGAGGAGTGGTTATGTGATCTGGCATTTCTCGCTGACTTTACAGGTGAACTAAGTGATATGAACCTTGAACTACAAGGTAAAAACAAATGCATTGGCAAGATGATGAGTACAGTTTTATCCAAGAGCAAATTTGAGCTAATGATGACTGACCTTGCAAACAACACTTTTGATCATTTTCCTAATACGCAGGACCATCTGGGACAATATCCAAATTTTGTTTTTCAGAATGAGAAGTACATGACAGAAATCTGTTCCGTTATCCAGGAATTCGAAAATATATTCTGTAACTTCCAAGAAATTGGAACAGTTGTGGAGTACTTGTCATACCCATTCAAAGTAGATATGGACATTAAAGAAACTGCAGCTGCTAGCAGTAAAAATTACTCATTGAACAAGCCATCTCTTGAAAACAAAATATTAACACTTAAAAATAACATTTTTCTCAAGACCTGTGCTGAGCAAGAATCATTTTGGAAGCTAGTGCCTAGAGACAAATTTCCCAACTTGAGAAGATGCAGTGAAGCTGTACAATCCTGTTTCGGTTCAACTTATTTGTGTGAATCTGCATCTTCCCATCTGAAAATGACAAAGAGTACACAGCGTTCCAACATGACAGATGAACATCTCCAGGATTCCCTGAGACTGGCCCTCACACAATATTCATCCAACTTCAAAAAGCTGGTGGATGAAATGCAGGCTCAGATGTCTCACTAATGAGCAAGAGCGAAATATTAAAGATTGTGCAAGATCAGCCTGGATCAATACTCGACCTAAATTTAACATAAATTACTCAATAAAAGTTAAAGAAAGTTATTACTCAATAAAACTTTAAGAAAAAATGTACTTTCCATTTCCGCTTGCAGTTCTTACTGGATCTTCATCTCTCTGTTTTTTCTTAATCTGCTGATCACATCCAAGTAAATGACAGAAGGTTCATTAAAAATGGGGGGGGAGGGGGGAATCTTCCAACTTTATTGGGTTAAAATTTAATTTGAAACTTAATTTTCATGGTGGTAGATCACTGGCACTTTTGGCCGGAAATAGTAGATCACGACCTGTTCGAAGTTGGACATGCCTGATATAGAACATTGCCACCCGGTTGGCCATCTGGACAAGCACTGTCCGATGAGGAATGCGTTGACTGAATGCCTGGAGGGCAAAGAGGACCGCCCAGAGTTTGAGGAAGTTGATCAGCAGTTTGGACTTCTCAAGGAACCATGTCCCTTGCATGCAGAGTTCACCACAGTGCACTCCCCAGCCCATTAGAGAGGCATCCATGGTCAAGATTATGTCGTGCTGTGGAATCTGGAACAGCATGCCTCAAAGCAGATTCCAGATGTCCTGCCATCAGTCGAGGGACTCTGACAGTGGTGTGGTGGGGAGTGACCGAGACTGTATCCCTGATATGGCCCATCACCTGAGCTCACTGAGTGTGAAGGCACCACTGTGCTGCTTGCATGTGTAGATGGGCATCGAGGACGATGTGGACCACTGAGGCCATATGGCCGAGAAGATGGAGCATCGCCCAAAGCTGCATCGTGGTGCTAGACCACAGAGGCCAGAGCGATGAGGCTGTCTGCCCTGTCCTGGGGAAGGAAGGCTGTCACCCGCTGTGTGTGTAGGCATGTGCCGATGAACTCCAGGGATTGGACTGGAATGAGGTGGGACTTCGGGTAATTCACCAAGAAGCAGAGGTGCTCGAGGAGATGGACAGTGCAGGCCATGGCCCGTTGTGCTTCATCAGCCATCTCCCCTGTAATGAGCCAATTGTCTAGATAAGAGTAGATGAAGATGCCCTGCAGCTACCACGAGGCACTTGTTGAACACTCACGGGGCAGACGCGAGACCGAAGGGAAGCATTCTGCATTGGTAGTGGTTCCCTTGTACTCTGAAGTATAAGTATTTTCTGTGCTTTGGGTGGCCAGGATATGAGCGTACACATTCTGAAGGTCTAAGGAGTATAGGCAGTCGTCCTGTTGGAGGAAGGTCAGCAAGGCGCCAAGGGAGAGCATTTTGAAGCTCTCCTGAACCAGTTATTTGTTGAGATTTCTTAGATCGAGGATGGGTCGGAAACCGCCTGCCTGCTTTGGCACAAGGAAGTAACAGGAGTAGACCCGCGACCTCTAAGGTGTGGCGGGATGACTTCCACTGCTCACTCTTCAAGGAGGTTGGCAAGCTCCTGCACCAAGAAGACCTGGTGCATGGGGAGCCAAGGGGGCTCTGCAGGGCAGAAGAGTCGAGGAAGCCGGTCCAGATGAAGGAGGTAACCCTCCCGAATGACCTGGAGGACCCAGGTGTCTGAGGCGACCTTTCGGGACCATTCCTTCTCCGACTTTAGGGACTGCCGAGGAAGGCTGGGACCAAGTGCAAGAACGCTCACGCTTGTCTGGAGTCCCTGGCAGGTCTTCGAGGCCGCCTTCTTCCACTCTCTTTCGGGGGACCCTTGCTGGAGTCACAGGGCGGCCGCGGGGGACCCCAGAGGTGGAAGATCAGTGGAGTGGGAAGCTACTGGGGACACCGGGGCCGTCTTATGGAAAATATCATCCAGTTTCTGCTTACAGCTCTGGATGGCCTTGGAGGATATCTTTTTACAAAGGGAGCAGAGCTCCAGGTTATGGTCAGCTCCTAGGCACCTAAGACCACAGTCATGGGTGACCAAGAGCGACATGTTTTTGGAGCATCTGTCACACTTTTTGAAACTGGAGGCCAAGGGGGCAAAAAGGATTCCTGCAAGTTCGAAGACCTTCTGTTCAGCCAGCTGTTGAAAAGGGTGCAAAATGTACTGGAGGCTAATTCACGAAGAAAAGGAGAAAAAAAAAGAAAAACAACAAAGTTGTGGGGTCTGTTGCCGAAGCAGGGGCACTGGGACAGTGGGAAGAGGACCAGGAAACTGGAATAGAAGACAATATGAAAAAACATTTTCCAAGGTACAGGGACGTACAGCCGAAGGGCACCGCGGAAAAAGGGAGACTGATCAAAATGGCACCCTTGGGCAGGAAGGGGACCGCGCATGCATGGTGGCATTCCCAAAGGCTTTCTTTGAAAGCTGGGGAAATGCCCCGTTAGTGTCGACGTCACCCCACATATGAGGACTGACTTCCTGCTTGTTCCTGGAGAAAAACACTTTCACCATTGGTAAGCACTAAGTCCAGTATGGCCCCATCAGGACTATGGATAGCAAAATATTTTAGAATGAGTTACAAGACAGGAATAGAGGATGGAGAAAAGGTGACACAAATGCCCCCAAATCGATGCAGACTTTATCATTTACCTTATTAATAAGGTTACCAGCTCACCCCAAGTCAACCAAACAGGGTGAGCTAGTCCTGGTTTTGCTCTATTACATGCATTGGATTTGCAGTTCTTATTATGCTTTGTAAAGAGAATACCAGATGCATGGAGTATTGCACAGAGACATATGGAGGGTAATTTCATTACAGGGCAAGAAGGCATGTAGACATGTATGTAGTAGTTATTTTACACAGACATATATGTGGATTTCTAAAATAGCCTCCCCAAAAGCTCCCAGAGTTACACTTCCTCTAAGCCAAGCCTTAGTTAGCATGGATACATGCGTATTAAAAACATATGCATATCTCTCACAACTGTCCTAGCTCCACCCTGGGAACATCAATGCATATATTGTACAAAAGCGCATACTATGAAGCACATTTTATGAGGGACACTTATGTCCAAGAAGAAGAAAGCTAGCTATTATAAGCCTATTTCATAAAGGCTTAGCAAAAAAACCTGATTTCAATTGGTCAGGATTCATATCACAAAAATAACCAAAATAAATCCTGAAACAGTATTAAATAGCGTAGACTCCATAGAGGATCTCAAAATAATATGAGCACTTGCGGGGGGCGGGGGAACCAACTTAGGGCCACAAGGCCAGACTTGCTCTTATATCATCAGCGGTCCAAAAGACTACCCGTTTACAAGGGGTCCAGTGCCTTAAACAGACTAACACAATGTCCACTTCTCAAAAAATTATAACATTATGAAATTTTTCTTATTGTATAATAAAGACCTAAGAGTTACCAAAAATCTCAAAAAACATAAAAGTTATTTGAAAGGTTCACATTGGCTGAAAAGCACATCCAAAACCATTTAAACAGTGATGATATAAGAGCAATTCTGGCCTTATAGACCTAAGTTTTCTTTTGGCTCTCTTGCTAGAAGTAATAACTGCTCATATTATTTTGAGATCCTGTATAATATTTAATACAGTCACAGAAGAAGCAGGACAAGAGACCAAACATGAAGAGAGATCTTTATTGAAGCATATGAGGTCAACCCAACACATGTTTCAGCAGGGGGGAGGGGGTGTCTTCTTCAGGGGTTAGTGACCTCTACAATAAATAAAATAAAAAACTCTATAAAAAAAATTAAACATACATATTAAAAATCAATAAAAAAAACCCCATACAACCCAATAAGGAAAATAAAATCATTGATAAGTACAATAAATAATTAGTGGATAACGTAAAATGATAAAAACATCCAAGCAGAAAACTTTGCACATTTAAAATTACAAGTCTGTGCATAAGACCAGCTTTATGCACAGATAGTGTAGTTACTCACCTGTAACAGGTGTTCTCCGGGCACAGCAGGGATCAGTCCTCACATATGGGTGACGTTGCTGCCGACGGAGCATTTCCCCAGCTTTCAAAGAAAACCTTTAGGATATTCTACCACACATGGTCCCGGGTCCCATTCCCACCCAAAAGGGTGCCATCTTGCTCCGTCAAATGGCAGTAAAAAAATAAAACAAGGTAGGGAGGCAACTTCCGGAGGAGGGAGGGTTGTAAGGACCAATTCCTGCTGTTTCCAGAGATCACCTGTTATGGGTGAGTAACTACGCTTTATCCAGGAACAAGCAAGAAGTCAGTCCTCACATATGGGACTCCCTAGCTCCAAGCTGTCGAGCACCAAACCAAGACAGCACCAATGGCGATCCATCAGGTAGCCATGAGTTGCAGAAGGCGAGTCCCCACAGAAAGACTCTGCAAGACCCTAGCATCCAGTAACACTATCACTCTGGTAGCCTGACCACAGAAGGGTCAGAGGGCAGGAGTTGCCAAGACTATTGTGGAGTACTGCCTGACCAAAGATACTGTCCCTGCGGGACTTGCTCTCCAGGCAGTAGTGAGCTGCGAACATATGAATTAAAGACCATGTGGCAGCCCTGCAGATTTGTGTCACCGGCACTGAGCGGAGATTGGCCACAGACGTGACCATTGCCCTCACATGATGCGCTGTGATCCGGTGCTTGAGGGAGAAGCCAGCTTACTCATAGGTGACAGCAATACAGTCCAACACCCAAGTGGACAGAATTCACTTAGTCACTGGGAGCCCCAGTCTACTAGGGTCAGACGAAACAAAAAGCTGAGAAGTTTTCTGATGGGCCCAAGTCAGTTGCAAGTAGGACAGGGCCTGCTTGTAATCTAGTGTATGAAGTATTAATTCCTCCCTGCCAGCGTGAGGTTGCAGGAAGGTTGGGAGGACCACCTCTTGGTTGAGGTAGAAAGGAGATACCACATTCAGGAGGAATTTGGGGTGTGTACAGAGCACCAACCTGTTCTTATAGAACTTTGTAGATGGTGGGTCTGCCACCAGGGCTTGGAGGTTCGCTCACCCTTCAAGCGGACGCAAGGGCCACGAGGAAGGCCACTTTCCAAGACAGGTATCTCAGGTGGCAAGTGGCTCGAAAAGTAAATTAGACTTACCTGCTAATTGTTGTTCCTTAAGGAACTCTAGTCCAGTCCCAGAACCATAGAGTTTAGAATCTCCTCCAGCAGCCTTGGAGACTGAATGACATCATCGCTTTACTAACTGTGGTATAAGTAGGCAAGGACTGCCCCCTATCTCCAGTACCTATTGACAAAGTAAACTGAGCAGAGCAACAAATAAGTAGATAAAGAAACAAACAGACTGAGAAACCGAATACCTGCCCTCTCTTAATAAAAAAAAGGATCCCCCATTGGCTCCACTCTACGCCCATGGAAAATCCTTCCCGAGTGTATATACCATTTCCTTATCCAATCTTAGATAAATAATATGCAGTCATTAAGTAATCTGTGAACGCCCTTCAGGCAGACGAGCTGAAAACACCCAGGGAGGGCTCCGGGACTGGACTAGAGTTCCTTAAGGAACAACAATTAGCAGGTAAGTCTAATTTACTTTTCCTTTTTGTCCCTCTAGTCCAGTCCCGGAACCATGGAGGATGTAACAGAGCAGTATATCTCAACGGGAGGGACCAGCGAGCCCAGCCTGAAGAACCGCCGAGCCAAAACGCCCATCCCCCACCGCCTGCACATCAAGCCGATAATGCTTGGCAAAGGAATGCAACGACGACCAGGTCACCGCCCGACAAATGTCCCCCACAGGAACCAAACTGAACTCTGCCCAAGACACCGCCTGCGCCCTAGTCGAAAGCGCCAGGAGACCCTCCGGCACCACTCTCCCCTTCAAGAGATACGCGGAAGCAATAGCCGCTTTCAACCAACGCGAGATAGAGGCCTTCGCCGCCGCCTCCCCTTTTCGCGGCCCCCCGAAAGCCACAAACAGCCTATCGGACTTCCGAAAATCCGCCGAAGGTACTTACGCAACACCCTACGCACATCCAAGAGGTGCAACCGCCTTCCCGACTCGCCCCTCTGAGGGTTCGAAAACATGGGAAGCGACACCACCTGGTTAACATGAAAAGGAGAAACGATCTTCGGCAGAAAAGCCGGTACAGTACGCAGCACAACTTTGTGATGGAAAAAGGACAGATAAGGCTCCCTACAAGACAAGGCTTGCAACTCTGAAATGCGCCGCGCAGAACAAATCGCCACCAGAAAAACCGTCTTCAAGGTGAGGTCCTTCAGGGAGGCCTTGTCCAAAGGCTCAAATGGAGCCCTGAGCAAGGCCTCCAAACACTAGATTCAGATCCCAGGTCTGCACCGCGCTACGCACTGGCGGACGCATAAGCAACACCGCCCGCAAGAACCGCCGAATGTTGCCATACGACCCCAACGACTGACCACGAACCTTCCCGCGGTAACAGGAAATGGCCGCTAACTGAACCCGCAAGGAACTAGCCGCCAACCCTTTGTCCACGCCATCCTGCAAGAACTCAAGGATCCGAGCAACCGAAGCCTCTAAGGGTTGAACTCCCTGTTCCGTACACCAGGCCTCAAAAATATGCCAAACCCGAATGTACGCTAACGAAGTGGAGCGCCGGCGAGATTTTAACAGAGTAGAAATAACGGAAGTCGAATACCCCTGAGCCGTCATTCCTAGCCCTTTCAAGAGCCAAGCTGTAAGCGAGAATCGATTCACCTGAGGCATGCGCAACGGCCCCTGCCTCAAGAGGTCCGCTCACAGCGGCAACCGAACCGGATTGTTGGCCAGCAAACGCACCACGTCCGCGTACCAGGGACGACGAGGCCAATTGGGAGCCACCACCACCACCAGACCTTGGTGCTTCTCTATGCGTTGCACCACCCAGCCGATAAGAGCCCAAGGCGGGAACACATATAGAAGGCCGCTGTCCGGCCATCTCTTTGCCAACGCATCGAGCCCCTCTGACATCCGCTCCCAGCGCCTGCTGAAAAACCGCGACACCTGCGCCGAGTTGAAGGTCGCCATGAGATCCATCAGCGCAAATACGTCCGGGTGTAGACACCACTCCCCTGGGTCCACCCTGCGACGGCTCAGGAAATCCGCCTCGACATTGTCCACGCCGGCTATGTGCTGAGCCGAGAGAGCCCCCAGGTGCCTTTCGGCCCACCCTAAGAGCTGACTTGCCTCGGCCTCTAGAGCCGCACTGCCCGTGCCGCCCTGTCGATTGATGTATGCCACCCTAGTGGCATTGTCGGACAGCCCTCCGACGGAAACTGCCCAAGAATGCCTGCAGTGCCAGGAACACCACTCTCATTTCCAACCTGTTGATGGACCAAACCGACTCCTCCGGAGACCAAGTTCCCTGGGCAAACCTGCCCTCGAAATGCGCCCCCCACCCCAAGAGACTGGCATCCGTCGTCAGCAATCGCCAGGAGGGGGACTCGAGCGGCATGCCGGTCTCCAAACTGTCTCTGCGCAACCACCAGCAAAGCTCCTGGCGCACCCCGAGAGGACACACCAAGCGCTGAGATAATGCATTCCGCTGATGCGACCACCGGCGAAGTAGCGCCCTCTGTTGAGGCCGCATGTGAGCCCGGGCCCACGGCACCACCTCGATTGTAGCCGCCATCGTGCCCAACAACTGAAAATACTGCCACACCGTCGGAGCCGGACACGACAATAACCGCCGGACCAGACCGCGCAGCCCCTTCGCTCGAGGAGTGGGCAGGAACACTTCCGCCCGACTCGTGTCGAAACGGGCCCCCAGAAAGACTAGGTACTGCGAAGGAACCAGGCTGCTCTTTGCAAGGTTGACGACCCAGCCCAGGGACTCCAACATCTCCACCACCGGGCTGTAGCCGCCAAACTCTCCTCTCTCGACTTTGCCCGAATCAGCCAATCGTCCAAATATGGGTGGACCAACACTCCCTCCTTGCGGAGTGCTGCCGCCACCACCACCATGATCTTGGTGAAAATCCAAGGAGCCGTAGCCAGACCGAAGGGCAACGCTTGGAACTGATAGTGCCCCATCGGCACCGCAAAACGGAGATATTTCTGATGATCGTGCTGAATGGGGATATGCAGATAAGCCTCCGTCAGGTCCAGGGATGTGAGAAATTCCCCCGCCCGGACCGCCGCTATCACGGACCGCAGAGTCTCCATCCGAAAATGGGTCACCTGGAGGCACCGATTCACACGCTTCAGGTCTAAAATCAGCCAAAAGGAGCCTTCCTTTTTTGGCACGATGAAATAGATAAAGTACCGACCGAAGCCGCACTGCGTCGCCGGAACCGGCACCACCGCCCTGAGCTGAAGTAGACGCTGCAGAGTGTCCGAGACCGCCTTTAACTTGGCCGGAGCTGCGCACGGGGATCTGACAAAGGAATCTACGACGGGACGATGGGACGGTGGAGCTCCAATGCGTACCCTTCGCGAATGACTTCCAGGACCCACCGGTCCGAAGTAATCTGGACCCAGGCAGGGTAAAAGTCCCGCAACCGACCTCCCACGGGAACCACCCCCACCTGAGCCCGCCGTATTTCATTGCGTCTTTTTAGGGCCCGAGGACTGGAAAGGAGTGAAGCCTATCAGACGGCTGCTTGGGTGAGAATGTTCACAGTCTTGGCAAGTGCATATATCAATATGATTTGCAAGGGATTGTGGGAAATGCAGTCCATTCACACCAGACACAGCTGCTCACAATAATTAGTTGTGCTTGAGTGTAAAGCCAATAAGATTATTTATTTATGGGGTTATTTCTCCCAACCCAGATATGCTTTGCGTAGCACATAAAACAGGATACTTGCTTGCAGTGTTAAACTTGGAAAAACAAATCAGGAAAACAACAGTTGAACTTTGTCAGGCAATCAAAGCAAAAGAATAAAGACCTGGTTGGTAACAAACTGGTCTTTTCTGTAGGCTTTAGCTAATATTTTCTTAGCATGTATCAAACAACAAGCAAAACCCACAAAGAAGGGAAAAACTGTTCTTTTCAGGTTAACTTCTTATATCTTCACACATAGATTCAGAAGTGATTCCCTCAGAGCTCACAAGCAATTAGGTAAGGCTCAATTGCTAGCAGTTACCCAGCTGAAACCCCTTAGCTGGCTTGCTTTCTACTGCGTGGCTCAAATCCTACTTCAGGAGCTTTTCTGAGTAGATTAAAGAACAAGTTTGTATTTCTTTGTGATGGTTGTTGTACTTTGTAACAGAAATTACCAAAGGAGTTAGACAGAGAGCAATCCATATATTCACAGCCTGTATCTAAGACCGCTCCCCCTTCTTCAACAATCATGGGTTCAATATCATGGATTGGCACAGAGGAATTTCTCAATGTAGCACTCTCAGGAGAATACTTGTTTCCCTGCTGTCTTTCAAGGTTATAGCTAGGGCATAGATCAGTGTTCATACCTGAGCTTCCATTGCTGTTAGAGTTACTCTCTAAAAAGCATGTCCATTATGAAGTACAGTTCTAATGTCCAGCCTTCAAATCCAGATCCCTGGACACTGGATATCTCTTCACATACCTTCTTGCACGGGTCCTAGGGTCCCTTCCAAGTGCAGCCGTCTCCCCTCACCAGGTACCGTCTGGAGATTTCTAGCTCTGCAGCACCACTCCTCTGGTTTTCCCCAGTCCAATGGTGTATGCTGGCCTTTTGAATGTCTCCCAGTATACGTATTGCTCTGGACTCCTTTAGACCTCCCAAATGCTTTTCTCTTCTTTCTTCCAAAGGGTTTCTTGCCCTCTCTGTCCGTCCGCACTGGCTTCTGCTTCTGATGATCCTCCAGATGAAGCTGATCAAGCTCAAGCTGATTCTCTGTAGAATAAACTCTACCTTTATTCTGCTTAGATGAGTGCTCCTCCCTAACACAGCGCAGCTGTGCTGAATCAGGCCCTGCCCTTTGAGATGAGTGCTTAGGGATTACCTCATAGCCCTCCTGATTGAACACACGTTTCCCCACTTCAGCTCCTCTAATGGCTGTTGGAAACCTGGTGCATTCTGGGACTGGTAGTCTTTTATGGGAAAATTCTGTTTTCTTATTTCTACCAGAACTGACAGGTTGCTTGTTCAGAGTCACTTCACCTTTTCTATAGCTCCTTCCTGAGCTATGATAAGCTTCCTTATCACAAGCCCCGTCCCGCTCCACGGAAGCCCCGAAACCCTTGACCCCTACTCGGGAACCTCCCCTGCTGAGACGGGCCAAACCGGGAGGACCGAAACCTACGAAACTCTCTCGCGGGTCCTCGGAATCCCGCCGGGACACGACCCTGCTTAGGCTTATCCTCGGGGAGCCGACCTCCCTTGGAGTCTCCAAGATCCTTGACCAACTTCTCCAAATCCTCTCCAAACAACAACTTCCCCCTAAAAGGCAGCTTACTGAGCCGCGCTTTCGAGGAACTATCCGTGGACCAATTACGCAACCAGAGATACCGCTGAGCCGCTACCACGAAGGCCATACTTTTAGCTAAACCTCAGATGAGATCATAATGGATATCCGCTAAGTACGCCGTTCCGGACTCCAGCCGCGAGACATCATCGAGGCGGCCCTCCAACTGTTCCCCCTGCAACTTTTGGGACCATCGCAAACAGCCCCGCGCCACCCAAGCGCCCACAATGGAAGCCTGCATGGAAAGAGAGCTCACATCGAAAACCTGTTTCAGCAGGGAATCCAGCCGCCTGTCTTGCACGTCTTTCAACGCTGCGGCCCCCTCCACCGGAATGGTGGTCTTTTTCGTAACCGCCGACACCGCCGCATCCACTTTCGGAGAGCGAAACAGCTCTCTATCTTGATCTGCCAGCGGATAAAGGTGAGTCAAGGCCCTGATACCCTTGAGAGCCGCCTCCGGCACATCCCATTCCTCCTGGATCATAGTCCTAAAGACCCGATGAAGAGGAAACACCTTCTGGGATGACCGAACCGCCTGCAACAGCAGATCCTCCAAGACCTCCTCAGCCACGGGATCCCCCACGGGCATATTGAGGGCCTTGAGAGTCTCCGTGATCAGGGCTGGAAGCTCCTCTCGCCAAAACACCCTAACCACCCGACTCTGCTGCTCGGTGCTAGGCAACTCCCCCTCCTCCAACTCCTCATCCGAAACGAACTCCATCTCCTCGTCCAGCTCCGTGGGGTCCTTGCCGAGAAGCGAGGCGACCCCTTCAATGCCTGCCCCCTTATACTTTTTAGCCACCGGGGCCCCAGCCTCTTCTGCCCCTGGGAGCCCGTCGGCGTGACCGGCATGGCGGGCTGTAGCAAGGCCAACGCCTGCTGAAGCAGAGTAATGAAATTTGGTGGGACCCCCGCAGAAGCAGCCCCCTGCTCTTGCCCTAACGCAACCAAGGAACCCTCCCCCGAGGAAGGACCCGCCACCAGCTCCTCCTGGGCGAGACTCGGAGGCAACGAGCCCACGGCCTCTGCCATGGGTTGATCCGGCCTCTTCTCCATTCCTGTGGCCACGCGCACACAGGCCACACACACACTCCAGAGTCCTGCACCGAACTGCGCCGTATGCCACACACCAAACACCTTGGCTTAGACGGCATAATTTTGAGAAGCAAACGCTCCCCCTTGCCGTGCTCCTGCGCTCTGCCAATCCCAGAACTGACCCCTATGCTCAGATGGGATTAACACTGGCTTTGTGCCAAAACTAGGCTCCAGCTGCCGCAGCCCCCCTCGTCCAAAATGAAAAGCTTCAAGCTGCGTTTTATTTTAATTTTTTTATAAAATCCAAGCCACCCCACAGAGGTGCCCTGACAGAGGAGAAGAGGGCCGCGCAAAAACGAGGCCTCTAACCCCCCGAAACCCGCTACACTGACGCGGACAGCACAGACCCGCAGCACCCAAAATGGCCACCGGCTGTCTTCCCGTGCTCACGCGGCCAGGGTAATCACCCCCTAAGGATATCCCCGGTACTCTAAAGCACGGCCAAAGGGAAATCAAATAAAAGTAAATTAAAGGAAGTAAAAAGAGAAAATAAAGCCCCAAGCGCTCAGCGCTAAACTCACTGTGCTTTCCCTGCTGCCGCGAAGCACAATGGCGACGGAGCTCAGCCTACTGCAGCTTCGGCTCCGACGCTGCTCACCACTCAAGTCTGCCGGGATTCCTGTGAGCAATCCTACAACCTGCTCCTCAGCCTTCTTATCGGGTTCAGGAGCAGGGAGGCAAACGCTTAATTTATTTCCTCCTCCTGTGCTCATTTAAACGATGGGGAATCAGTACCCAGAGGGAGGGGGGGGGGCCCAAGGAGCAGGATGGAGCCAACACCGAATCTCAAAAGTAAAAGAAAAGAAAAAAAGACTGTAAACACTGAAGGGAAACATTATAGAAAATTAAAGACACCAAGAACCCCAAAAGGAGCTATAACCCCCAGCTCTGCTTATTTGTCCTGAGCCCAGTCCCAGGCTCAGAATCTCCACAGCTGCTTGGAGACTGAAGTATTGGAGATAGGGGGCAATCCTTGCCTACTTATACCACAGTTAGTAAAGCGATGATGTCATTCAGTCTCCAAGGCTTCTGGAGGAGATTCTAAACTCTATGGTTCCGGGACTGGACTAGAGGGACAAAAAGGAATGGTGGTTTAGTGAGTTGGGAGAGCACCACAGGGAGTTGGACCGAGGGAGAACTCTAGATGTGGTGTATTTAGATTTCAGTAAAGCCTTTGACACGGTTCCTCACAGGTGACTTATAAACAAACTGAGCACCCTAGGGATGGACCCTAACGTTACTGCTTGGGTTAGAAATTGGTTGGGTGGGAGGCGACAAAGAGTACAAGTAAATGGAGCTCACTCTGAGGAGAAGGATGTTACCAGTGGTGTGCCCCAAGGATCTGTCCTTGGTCCAATTCTTTTTAACATCTTTGTTAGTGATATAGCGGAAGGGCTGTCGGGTAAGGTTTGCCTCTTTGCAGATGATACCAAAATCTGCAATAGAGTAGACACCCAGGAAGGTGTAGATAACATGAGGAGGGATCTAGCTAAGCTTGAAGAATGGTCTAGAACAGGGGTCTCAAACTCAAATTGCTTTGAGGGCCAAATGAGGACCTGTAGAGTAACCCGGGGGCCGCACAAGATGCAGGCCTCATTTGCATAAGGGCATCATTTGCATAACTATTTGCATAATGTTACCATACACTAACTTTTAGCAAACATGCCTCTTAATGAGTGTATGGATAAAGAAAGACCTAAACGATTTCTACATTACTATAAACCAGTGCCAACCGCCAGGCACATTAGGAACTACTAGAAACACTGCTCATTTAGAACCCATAGCAAACCTGCCATGTCCTAACAGCACTACCAGGACTCACAAAGCACCATACCCTAACTATCAAAAGGCAACACTGCAAATATTAAATCAACGCATTTCAGAGAATAACAATACATGACCTACTCGGGAAAGAGAACAAGTGGCAATGTCAAATAGGAATTACATAAACAGAATACCTCAGCTCAGTTACACATGCAGAACATACACCATCACCAAACAAGGAATCACAATTTAGAAACAGGAAGACAATTAAACTGGGAACCCCAAAAGCCAAACCTTAGAATGTACAACACTGTAGAAATAAAACTATAAATTGATTTCCTCTTGTATTAAATAAAGTGCAGACGTTAAAAATGCACATTTCCAAGAACTGACATATTTCAGTTAATAAATTCAAAATAAAGAGATATTTTTCTACCTTTTGTGCATTTTTTTTTCAGATTGCAATTGTTCCAGCCACTTTCTTCTGGTTTCTTCGTGTCTTCTGCTAACGCTCCATTGTCTGCTGTCCATTTGTCCTTTCTTCTTTCCTAGTTTTTTTCCATTCTCTCTACATCTGGCTTTTAACATACTAATCATTCTCCTTTTGCTCTTTCCTCATTCCTATTTCATCCACTCAAATTTTACCCCTCCATCCTCAATCCCCACTTACTCTCCCAATACCCGGGGCAATTGTAGATTTTTCTTCCATCCAACACAAAATATATTTCCCCTCTCCATTTCACTCTCCAAGCCCCATCCCATTCTAATCGTCACCCAACATCACATCCCTTCTAGCTCCTGCCCCACCCCGCATCCGCTCCCCTCCAGTCCCCGCACCATCAGCCCAGTTCCAGGCCAACCTCCCACCCCGCCCAGCCCATCTCCGTTCCAAGCCCCCCTCCCCATCCGCCCCTGTCCATTCCACGCCCCCTTCCACGCAGCCCATGTTCCATTCCAAGACCCTGTCCCCATCAGCTATTTGCAGTTCAAAGCTCCCCCTTATACTCGGCCCATTTCCAGTCGTAGCCCCCCCCCTCATCAGCCCATTTCCTTTCCAAGCCCCCCTCCCCATCAGCCCATTTCCTTTCCACGCCCCCCTCCCCATCCGCCCATTTCCATTCCAAGCCCCCTTCCACTCAGCCCATTTCCATTCCACAGACCCTGTCCCCATCAGCTATTTGCAGTTCAGCTCCCCCTTCTACTTGGCCCATTTCCATCCTAGCACCCCCCCAGTCCATTACCAGTGTCTAGCCCCCCCCCAATAGCCCATTATCAGTCCTAAGCCCCCCAACAGCCCACTTCCAGTCCTAACCCTTCCATCGCCCCATCTTCATTCTTAGCCCCCCCATTTTCAGTCTTAGCCCCCCAATCAGACCACCTCCAGTCCTAAGCCCCATCTGTCCATTACCAGTCCTAACCCCCATCACCCCATTTTCAGTCTTAGCCCCCCAATCAGACCACCTCCAGTCCTAAGCCCCATCTGTCCATTACCAGTCCTAACCCCCCCTCCTCACCTCAAACTTCCTTCAAACTGAGTTCTTCAGCCCGTTGAACTTTCTACCTCAGCCATCTGCCACAATCCCACTGCTGCTGGTGGCATTTTGCCAGGTCCACGACCTCCAAAACAATGAAGAAGGACCACTCCAAGAGATTTAAAGCCCCTGACTCTAAGATGGCGGAGGTGATGCCGGCCAGCCCGCGAGCAGCCAAGTTGAGTGGAAACATAGTAGAAGAAGTGCCTGCAGCTGTTGTTAAGGTTCTGGATGGCCGGTTCCAGGGACTGTTGAAACAAATGGTCAAGATCTCTCAGTCTGTAGTGTAGTGGAATGTCTGGGGGGGTAACAAAGACTGAATCTCTAATCTGGAGGACATGGATCCTACACAAGTGGCCATGATTCAGAGACTGGAGAAACTCGTGGAGCAGCAGGCCACTAAAATTGATGATTTAGAGAACCAGGGCAGACGGGAAAACCTTTGCATAGTGGGAATCACCAAATCTGTGGCCGAGCCTGAGTTGCGCAGTTTTTCGGAGACTTGGATCACCCTCCACCTCAAGCATGGAGACTTACCTGCAAGCTCATTACAGAATCCACTGTCCCGCGGCCCCTTCCCGTCTGCCCGGCAGAGCCCTCAGCTGTCAGCTCCATCAGCGGCAGCTTTCAGAGCCGCGAAGAGAAGAGTGATTTCCCTCTCGCGGCTCTGTTAAGCCTGCCGGGGCTGATGGGAATTCCCATCAGCCCCGGCAGGCTTAACAGAGCCGCGAGAGGGAAATACTACTCTCTTCGCGGCCCTGAAAGCTGCCGCTGATGGAGCTGCGAAGATGCTTTGCCGGGCAGATGGGAAGGGGCCGCGGGACAGTTGATTCAGAAGCCGGGTTTTTTTTTTCCCTCTGCATTGCGGGCCGCACAAAGGTCTCTCGCGGGCCGCATGCGGCCCACGGGCCGCGTGTTTGAGACCCCTGGTCTAGAATTTGGCAGCTGGGATTTAATGTTAAAAAATGTAAGGTCATGCATTTGGGCTGCAGCAGCAAACCAAGGGAGCAATATAGTATAGGGGGTGAAGTACTTTTGTCCACTAAAGAAGAGCGGGACCTAGGCGTGGTTGTGTCTGATGATCTTAAAGTAGCTAAACAGGTAGAAAAGGCAACGGCAAAAGCTAAAAGGATGCTTGGGTGCATACGGAGAGGAATGGCTACCAGAAAAAGGAGGTGATAATGCCTCTCTCTAAGTCTTTGGTGTGACCTCATTTGGAGTATAGTGTGCAATTCTGGAGACTGCACCTTCAAAAGGATGTGAACAGGATGGAGTCGGTGCAGAGGGTGGCTACTAAAATGATTAGTGGTCTTCATTATAAAGCATATGAGGACAGACTGAAGGATCTTAATATGTCACACCTTAGAGGAAAGGCGGGATAGAGGTGATATGATTGAGATGTTTAAATCCTCCATGGCATAAATTGTTCAGGGAGAGAGCCTCTTTCAATTGAAAGCAAGTTCTGCTACGAGGGGACATGGGATGAGGTGAAGGGAGATAGATTCAGGAGTGATATTGCGGAAATATTTCTTCACGGAAAGAGTAGTGGATCCATGGAATAGTCTCCCAGTGGAGGTGGTAGAGATGAGGGACAGTAACTGAATTCAAAAAGCATGGGACAAACACAGAGGATCTCTAAAGGTAAAACGGGGACTGTTGTAGTTTGTTGATATGGAAGGGACAGACTAGATAGGCCATGTGGTCTTTTTCTGTCATCATGTTTCTATTCCACAGCCAGAGGTGGGGGGAGGGGGCTTGGACAACAGAGGAACCTAGAGAGTAGGGGCTGGCTAGAGGGGTTTTCCCCTCGATAGGATGGTAGTGCACGGCTATGGAATTTAGATGCCACCTTCACAGAGTTGGATTTCAGCCCGGTATGCCAGTTGTATGAGGCAGTTTTCCCTTTCTCTTGGGAGGACAGCCTTGATCTATAGTGTGTCTATCTGCGCCCCTATAAACTCCAGACTTTGGTTTGGAGCAAGATGGGGTAGTTGATGACAAACTCCAGGTGCTGCAGTAGGAGGGTTGTATGCTCCACAGCCTGCCTGACCTCTGAGGCAGTATCGCCCCTGATTAGCCAGTCATTCGTGTAGGGGAAGACAAAAGCTCCTTGCAGACACAAACCACTTTGATTGAAGGATAAGGTGGTATATAAAACTGGTTAAATAAATAAAGCACTTGGTAAAGACCCTTGATGAGGAGGCCAGGCCGAAGGGCAGCACTCTGTACTGGTAGAGTCCTCCTCCCACCACACACTGTAGGTACTGCTGTGGGAGGAAGTGGAGCAGGATTGCGAGTATACGCATCCTTTAGGTCCAAGGAGCGCAGCCAATCTCCCTGGTGGAGGTAGGGCAGCAGTGTTCCAAGGGAGAACATCTTGAACTTCTCCCTCACCAGGAACTTGACGACGTTTCGCAAGTCTAGTATGGGCACGAGGCCTCCTATTCTTTTGGTGACAAGGAAGTACCTCTAGTAGAAGCCCTTCCCCCACAAATGCCTGGGTACGGGCTCCACAGCATTGTCCCTGAGCAGACCTGCAAGCTCTGAGAGCAGAAGGTCTGGTAAAGGAGATGTCACACTGACTCTCCTGGAAAGAACACCTGGGTGGTACTTGTTGTAAGTGGAGGACGTATCCCTCCATTACCACCTGCAGCACTCACTGGCCTGAGGTGACCATGGCCCACTTGTGGGCAAAGAATGACAGGCGGCTTCCTGTGGGCTGGTAAGGGTCTCCCGTGAGAAGGGAGGCCCTGCACTGGGAGTCAAAAGCTTCTCCCTGGTTGGGCTGGAGCCAGGGCCTTCTGAGCTCCTTGGCCTTGCCTCTTAGGGCGAGAGCCCTGTTGCTGGCCTGAGAAAGATTGGTTAATTGGTGACTCTGTTGGAAGTGGGCCTTTTCCCTGAGGGTTTCTTGCGGAGAAAGGAAGCAGTCTTCTTTGAGAGCCTCTGGCAGGTCACCACTTCGGCTTCTGTCAGCTGCCTTCTCAGCCATGGGTTTGCCAAACAAGTTTTCACTGGTGCAGGGGACATCGAGCAGCTTGTCTTGGACCACTGCTCGAGGTCAGAGGACTGTAGCCAGGCTTTGTGTCAAGCCCTGATACTGGCCACTGCTACTCGAGCCGCTGACTCAAATCCATCATGGGCCGCCCGGGAGAGGAACTTCGAGCAGTCCTTGATCTTGGAAGTCAGTTTGGAACCAATGGAGAGGTTCCCCAGCCAACCCCACTGAGAACCCGGATAACTCCTGGGTTAGGGCTTTTCAGATACATGCCCTGTGATGAGGAAGGCACTGGTGAGCCTGCAGAGTTAGAGAAAATCAGTGATTGTACCTTTAAAAACATTCCAGCAGTGTACAGGCTTCAGAGCAAGCTTAGAATTTCTGAGGCTAGGCTGCCACACCCAAGCTCTGCTGACAGAGTAGCAGGCTTGGAGCATGATTATGAACACCTGTTAAGGCAGAGAGAAACGCTGCCCAGGAAGCACCTTTATAAACCCTGCTTAGGGAAAAGCAGAGAGGAGAAGAGCTGCTCAGGAGGAAAAGGTTGCTCAGAAGGGAAGAGCAGAGCAAGCAAACACTCAAGGAGAGAGTCCAGGAAGACAGTCAGAGACGGACTCAGAGCAGGACTGGAAATTGAGCTGGAAGTTCCCAGAAAGAAAGTTCCAAGCAGAGGAAAGAAAAGGACCTGGAAAACGTCTGGCACAAGGGAAACCAGGCAAGAGCTGCTCAGACGGAGAGAGCAGGGCAGGTTCCAAACTTCTGTTCCTGACCAAGAGGTTCACAACACTCAGAGGTGGGTGCCTAGGTTTCAAACCAGGAGGCAGAAGAACCCAGCCTCCAACAGAGAGCCATGGTTAAACCTCAGAGAGGAACTGGGGCAAGAGAACCAAAGAAAGATATCCAGTAATACAGTTCTCCATATTCCTTACCGGGTAGAGAGGTCCTGGAGGGAGGTTACAGGAATCCTCAGCAAGAATTCCACCAGAGGCAGGGTCATGAGGGCTCAGTGCAGGATATTAGTAATTCCAGAGCAGGAGGAAATGCAAGTGGAGTATAATGAACCAGACCCCTTGATTACTGAACTGCCAATGGACTGTTCTTTGTGTCATGCAGAGGCTACTGAATCCTTGGTTAAGGAGTAGCAGCCTGAGTAAATGCTTTTGGGAAAAAGCACTACCAAGAAAAACTTAACCTTGCTAAGGTAGGAACCAGGTTAAGTAAGACAAGCTTGCACAGCACTGTATATTATCTCACTATGGAAGCAGAAAGACGGTTCTTTACTTTGCTGAACCTAAGAAGCTGTACTTTTGGATTTTTGATTGACGAAACGTCTGCGTCTGTTTAATGCCTTTGAGAAGTTACTCAGCTTAAGGATGTAAATATTTTCTGTACTTTTTGTCCTGGAGGAAATATCCAGATACTTTGCGTTTGAACCTTATTTGTGCATATTTTGGTGAAATAAACGGTGTCATGTTTGCCTTCACTCAATGTCTCCACGACTATCCTTTTTAAGAGGGAAACTACAACTCCCAGAGGGCACTGCTCCTGAAGGAAAGAGTTTTCAAACCCTTTAAAGAGGATTAAAATGGCAACCCTAATCCCCTAAGCACGTGGCTGGGGATAGGGACACATGACAGCCTATACATAGAGTTTCTGCATGGTTGACTCAATCATGGAGTTGTGAGAGTTGGGGCTCGTGGAACCCTGGTCCCTTCCTGACAGACAGGCACTGGGGTCTCCCATATCCGCAACAGGAGCCGCTCAAGGATTGGCTGCACCGGCACCATGAGAATTTCCTTGGGTGGAGACTCGAACTGCAGAATTTCCAGTTCTTCGGTGTGCAGGTCCTCCTCCACCTCAGTCTGCACCGAGAGGGCTCTGGCCATATCCCTGACAAAGTCGTGGAAGGCCATGTTCTCTGGAGGAGAATGGCACCAGGATAGATGGGTCCGAAGGGATGTCTCTGTGCCGTCTGGTTTCCGGTGAGGCCTCAGTGGTTTCCCACTTGGAGTCGAGGGGGGATGACGAGTCTGAGGCCCTATGGCTCCTTGGAGCCCTCCTAAGGACCTGAGGTCCGAATCTTGGAAACTTGCAGGGGAGGATCGAATTCCTGAGGAACGGGACCGAGATCTCAACCAGGGCCGAGGGCTTATATGAGGCCAGTGCCGGTCTGAGTTTGGCTCGATGTCTGTGGGCGCCCCTGCAGTCGGGGGCCCAGTCCCTGGACAGATGATGCAGACAAACCTGCCATCATTGCCAGGATAGCAGTGATGGTCTGCTCCATGGCTGCCATTCTGGATTCCAAGCCAGAAAGTTTCACAGCTTTCAGTGCGGGCACCAAGGATCTCTGGCCTGGTGCCGGCACTCTCATGAGTGTGTCCTCGATGAGGACTACGGACTCGAGGACCTTGCATGGTCTTCACTGGCCAAGGCATTCTTCCAGAGGACCTTGGTGGAATATTTCTAAGAGTCACCCAAGTTCCTCTGGGCGGACTTACCAGGTTTCTCCGGTAGAACTTCGACAGAGGATTTTTTCTTTTTACACTTGGGGTCTGAGGTCCATTCAGAGTCGCCACCACCACAGGACTCGGAGGACGCTCGGCCCTCTCGGGAATACCTGGGCTTGGAGCTCGGCATTGGAGAGGGCGGTGCCGTCAGATCTGAGGAACAGTTTCTCCTGCAACTCTGACCTATTGGTTTTCGGCATTATGGCCTGGCACAGGTCACAGGAGGTGCTGTCATGGTCCGGTCCCAAGCAGCGCAGGTAGCAGTCATGGATGTCAGTGACAGATATTGTTTGACTACAGCGGTCACATTTCTTGAACCCACCAGGGGACATGGTGGGAAAACACCCAGCTGGGGTCAACGACCCCCAGGCAAAAAAGGGCACAAACACCGGTCGAGATGAGCCTTGATTAAAAAAAGGGGAAAGGCACCGAGAACAGCACTGGCTGAAGGCGGGAAGAGAAACCAGTACAGAAACTGGGAACAGCTAATTTTTTCAGGATATAGCAAGGATTTTTTCCAGGGAAATTGGACCGACGTCCATTGGGCTCCATGGAAAAAAAGGAGACTGAGCAAGATGGTACCCTTGGGCCGGAAAGGCACCACACATGGTGGTAGCATATCCCAAAGGCTTTCTTTGAAAGCTGGTGAAATGCTCTGTGCGGGTTCCGTCAGCACAGACATCACCCATACGTGACGGCCAACTTCCTGCTTGTTTCTGGAGAAATCTCTTTATAAAAGTTACCCCCTACACATAAGTAGCCCATATAGCTCCAGGTTATATTGTAAGTACTTATTTTTGTGTGTAAAATGATGTTTTTTCCTAAAGAATGACTTAGAAAATTACTCCCATAAATGGAACTTTGACTTACTAGATTGTAAAGGTCAAATAAAGAGGCTTTGAGGTAAGACAACAAGGATATGACTGAGACTATTTAAGGTATGTGAGAAACTGAGGAGCGGGAGGGGCAGCTTTGAGTAACACTAGAGAAATATGGAAATTTATAATCTCTAGATCCCTTATTCTTGATTTAAAATCACTATTGAAACAAAATGAGGGACTTTATGATAGAAAACAGATGAACAGAACAAGAACTAAAACACATCATTTGGTTTATCTCAGATTCTTTATTTTTCATTCGATCTTACTTTGGTCACTATTTCTATGGCACACATTCAAGTCTCATTTGCAGCAACTTTGTTTTGATTTCCCCTGGTACAAGCTCATTATCTAGTGAAAACAGCCTGAATAGAGCAGAGGCTAAGTGCATAGACCCAGCACAAGATGAGAAGAGGGTTAAGGCACAGTGAGAATGTTTGTTTACAATGTTATTACCACATATTTATATCATTACTACTGTATATTTCTATGGCACACATTCAAGGGACCCAGGATATCAATGCTTGACCCAATACAAGCATTGTGGAACCTGTGTCTTTCGGGGATACTGCTAGGTACGTATGACCTAGATTGGCCACTGTTGGAAACAGGATACTGGGCTTGATGGACCTTGGTCTGACCCAGTATGGCATATATATATTTTTTCAGCCTCCAGTTCCCCCGGCCTGGAATGTTTTTTAAGCCAGTCAACAATTTAGTTCTAGGGAAGCTCCAGATGTCTAAAAGGAACGATTATAAAGCTTGAAGACAAAACACACAAATTAAATCAGTATTTTGAAAAACTTCCAAGACACAAGACTGCTTGAACAATTTTATTCTTATTTCAAAAAATGAAGACAAAAACAGCAAAGGACAGCCTTATAATGAAGGTGGTGAAGGATAATGTTCAATAGGACTAAGCCAACATAGATTCATTTAATTCTTTGTAAACCCCCTTTTATGCCTTAGTCAAAGGGCAGTATATCAAATGCAATAAATAATGAAATCTAAGAAATTTTGAGACAGGCAGAGAACACCTGGTTGTGCAATCTGTTCTTCATTCTTTGGTTAATGTTGCTATATGATCAGTTTTCAAAGTTCATGAATTGGTTCTGAAAATAAGTTACTCTCTGAGCAGATCCTTCCATGAAGCCAAGAGCAACTGGGATCAAATGAAGGGAGCAGTACTGGCATATTCTGTAAGCTTTGTAATGGTAGTCTGCCCTTCCATAACAAACTCTAGTCCCTTTTTTCCCTTTGGAGATCTTCTGTTTTTGTCCCATGTTTTCTTGATTTTCAACAAGGTAGTAAAAGTCATTAATTTGCATTTATTTTTATTCTTTTCAAACATTTTGTTATGTTCGTATCATTATTTCAGTGCTACCCATCTGCAATAGAGCAAATCACATGACTACTGTTAACATCCGCTGACTAAGCCTTGAGTGAGTTACCACATCCTGGAGAGACTGAATTACTGCTATAGTGCTGTCGGTCCTTGTTAAAACACAAAAAACCCCAGCATGTATTGGGCAATGCAAACAACATCTTTTGCTTCTATTCCATTGTCTGTCCTATCATTTTCCCTAGCGGCATCTTTTGATCTAATCTCCTTTAGATAGGTGTCCAAATTCTTCAGTTTATTCTTTTCTTTTCCTGTGAACAGTGGCTACTTCATTCTTCCTACCTGTAAAAGCACACAGAACAAACATTTAAAATTACCAGATGATAGGATCCCAGATGGTATGAAAGCCATTTACGGCATAGTAAAAATAAAGTGACATTGAATGAAGAATTCCAAATAAATGCTATCAGGGAAATATAGGAAAGCAATTCGGATGAATCGAACAAATAGGGGCTCAGTAGACCTTCCTGTTTCTGATTGGCTAATATTTGTGTTATTTTATTGTATTTTATTTCATTTGTTTATTTTGCACATAAAGGGCAAAAGAAGCAATTACCTACTTCTGTGATAAGCAAGAATCACCATAAATGATAATTACACTTACCTGGTAATTGTAGTTCCTTTAGTGACGACAGTTCAGTCCTCTACCTCTGGGTTGTCAATCTCTTCCTGCAGCTAGGAGACTGGTTTGTCAGAATGATGACATCACGGGATATAGCCTGCTGCCCTTCCATCTGCATCCCAGTGTAAACTATAACAAAGCAGACTTAAAGGAGCAATCAATAAGTAGCCAAACAGCAATACAATGGTACTAGCATGGAGTTCCCCCCCCCACGGGCAGGCCTTCTTACCTCCTGCTCTGTCATAGGGGGAGCCCCCGAATAAGAGCTAGTAATGAAAACAGACTCACCTGAAACTCTCTTCTGTGCGACACGAAAGCCGAAACTGCAAAAAATATCCGGGCGGGAAGGAGGACTGAACTGTCGTCACTAAAGGAACTACAATTACCAGGTAAGTGTAATTATCATTTCCTTAGCGTTCCTCCAGTTCAGTCCTCTACCTCTGGGAAGTACCAGAGCAGTAATTAATGGGAGGGACCCTTCCAGCCGGCCGACAACACGGCCGAGCCGAAACGAGCATCCGAAGCCGCCGCCACATCCAACCGGTAGTGCTTACTGAACGTATGCAGAGACGACCAAGTCGCCGCCCTACAAATGTCCCCCGGAGGGACCAAACAGTGCTCCGCCCAAGAGGACGCTTGCGCTCGAGTGGAATGCGCTCTCAAACCCACCGGGACCGCGCGCCCCCGGAGCAAATACGCGGAAGCAATGGCTTCCTTGAGCCAGCGGGCGATAGACGCCTTAGCCGCCGCCTCGCCCCGCCGAAGACCGCCGAAGAGAACAAACAGTCGCTCTGACTTGCGGAAGGACTCTGTGGCCTTCAAATACTGACGTAGAGCCCTCTTCACATCGAGCCGCCGAAGACCCCGATCCGCGGAACCGCCCCCCAAATCCTCTAGAACAGGCAAGCAAACCACCTGATTCAGATGGAAAGGGGACACAACCTTAGGAAGAAAGGACGGAACCGGACGCAAAATCACTCGTTCCCGGGAAAAAGAAAGGTAGGGTTCACGGCAAGACAGCGCCTGCAGTTCCGAAATCCGTCGCGCGGAACAAATGGCCACCAGAAACACCGTCTTGAGCGTGAGATCTTTCAGAGACGCCCCACGCAAGGGCTCAAAGGGCGACTCGGCCAGCGCCGTGAGCACCAGATTCAGATCCCACGGGGGAAACAGTCACCCTGCGCACCGGACGCAGTCGGACCACCGCCGTGAGAAAACGACGCATGTCGGGATGAGAACCTAACGGGCGGCCATTGATCTTGCCCCGATAACAGGACAAAGCTGCCAACTGAACCCGCAAGGAACTGGCAGCAAGCCCCTTGTCAAAACCGTCCTGGAGGAACTCCAAGATGGAAGGAATGGAGGCCGAGTTCGGCCGAACCCGACGCTGGGAACACCAATCCTCAAATACACGCCAGATCCGCACATACGCCAAGGACGTGGAGTGTTTACGCGCCCGCAGCAGGGTAGAAACCACCGCCGAAGAATAGCCCTTCTTCAAGAGCTTAGCCCTTTCAATGGCCAAACCGTAAGCGAGAACCGATCCACCTGCGGCATGAACAGGGGCCCTTGAAGCAACAGGTCCGACCTGGCCGGCAGCCGCCACGGCCCCCCGTCCAGCAAGCGAAGCATGTCCGCGTACCAGGGACGCCGGGGCCAGTCGGGAGCCACCAACAACACCCGTCCTGCATGTGCCCCGATCTTCTGAACCACCCGGCCGATCAGGGCCCAGGGCGGGAAGACATAGAGGAGGCCCTCCTCCGGCCACCGGCGAAGGAGGGCGTCGATGCCCTCCGACATCCGTTCGCGCCTTCTGCTGAAGAATCGACCGACCTTTGCCGACTGGAAGGTCGCCATAAGATCCATGACCGGCATTCCCCAGCGCCTGACTATCTGCCGAAAGACCGCGGGATGGAGTTCCCACTCCCCGGCATCCACGTGGACTCTGCTGAGGAAGTCCGCGGTGACATTGTCCTTGCCGGCGATGTGCGCGGCTGAAAGCGCAGTCAAGCGGATCTCGACCCACTCGAAGAGCCGGTCGGCCTCCGCCTCCATCGCTGCACTGCCGGTGCCGCCCTGGCGATTTATATACGCGACCGTCGCCGAGTTGTCGGAGAGAACCCTTACGGCATTGTCGCGCACCAAGGCCTCGAACGCCTGAAGGGCCCGAAACACTGCGCGAAGTTCCAGACGATTGATCGTCCACGAGGCCTCCAGAGGGGACCAAACCCCCTGCGCAAAGTGACCCTCGCAGTGAGCCCCCCAGCCCACCAGGCTGGCGTCCGTCAGCAATGGCAGCCACTCCGGCTGATCCAGCGACAAGCCCCTCGCTAACGACGAGGGACAAAGCCACCACTGAAGGGACCTCCGAGCCGGTTCCGGACAAGGAAGCTGGGCACTCAGCGAATGCTTTTGATGCGACCAACGACGAAGGAGCGCTCGTTGGAGAGGTCGCATATGAAACCGTGCCCAAGGTACCGCCTCCAGCGTCGCCGCCATTGTGCCCAGCACCCGGAGATAATCCCATGCCGAAGGAGCCGACCCCGACAGGAACTGTTGCACCAGGGCCCGCAACCCCTCGGCCCGGTGGTCCGGCAGAAAACACTAGACCCTGGAGCGTATCGAAGCGGACCCCCAGATATTCGAGAACCTGAGTGGGCACTAACCGACTCTTGACCGGGTTGACCACCCAAGCCAGATCCTGTAAGAAACGCACCACCCTGTCCGTCACCCGGAGGCTTTCCGCCGCCGCCGATTTGGCGCGAATCAGCCAATCGTCCAGGTATGGATGGACCAGGATGCCTTCCTTGCGCAACGCCGCCGCGACCACAACCATTATTTTGGTGAAAGTCCGAGGCGCCGTCGCCAAGCCGAACGGCAGGGCCCGAAACTGGTAGTGGCCCCAGGGCAGGGCAAACCGCAGAAAGCGCTGGTGAGCCTCTCGAATTGGAATGTGCAAGTACGCTTCCGAGAGGTCTAGCGACGTCAAGAACTCTCCTCGGCGTACGGCCACGATGACGGACCGCAAGGTTTCCATCCGAAAATGCGGCACCCGCAAGCACCGGTTGACCCCTTTCAGGTCTAGAATAGGTCGCAATTGTCCGCCCTTTTTTGGCACCACGAAATAGATGGAATAGCGACCCAATCCGTAATCGGCCTTGGGAACCTCCACGACGGCTCCCAGACGAAGGAGCCTGTCCAGGGTCTCGCGAACTGCCGCCACCTTCGCGGGACCCCGACAGGGTGACAGGACAAAGGCGTCTCGCACGGGCTGGGCCAACTCCAAGGCATAACCGTGTTGGATGATTTCCAACACCCACTGATCTGAGGTGATGAGGGTCCAGGCAGGTAGAAACTCCCGCAGCCGACCTCCAATGGGCGGCTCCACCGCCGGGACCCGCCTCGCTTCATTGGGGCTTTCGGGCCGCGGGCGCCGGGAGAGAGAGGAGAATCCTCGACTCGCTCCCCGGAAGCCTCGAAACCCCTGACCCCTCGAGGAGAATCTCCCCCTCTGGGAGCCAACCGGTCGCGGGGAACGGAACCTCCTGAAGTCCCGAAAGGATCCCCGACCGCTCGCCGCAGACTTAGGCTGCTTGGGCTTGTCCTCGGGCAGACGGCCCCCTTTAGACTCACCGAGGTCCTTTACCAACTTTCCCAAATCTTCCCCAAACAGTAAACCCCCCTTAAAGGGAAGCTTACCGAGACGGGATTTAGAAGGGCCGTCCGCGGCCCAATTACGCAGCCACAACGAGCGACGGGCAGCCACTACGGAACCCGTGCTGTTGGCCAGCGCTCGAATCAAATCATAATGAACATCAGCCAGATAGGCCGCACCCGACTCCATACGATCCAGCTCTTTGATCTCCTCGAGATCAACATGCGGTGATTGGCGCAACCGTTGGGCCCAGCGCAAGCATGCCCTGGCCACCCAGGCCCCGCAAATAGAGGCTTGGAGCGAAAGAGAATCCGCCTCAAACACCTGCTTGAGCAGACCGTCCACTTTACGGTCTTGGGGATCTTTCAAGGCCGCACTGCCCTCCACCGGGATGGTGGTCCGTTTGGTGACAGCCGCTACCAGGGCATCTAGGCGCGGCGTCCGAAAACGATCCCTAGCCGAGTCCGCCAGAGGATATAACCTGCTCATGGCACGGACGCCCCGGAGGCCCGCCTCCGGCTTGTCCCACTCGTCCTGAATCATCCGTTTCGACCACCCGGTGTAGTGGAAACACCACCTGAGTCTGTCGTACCGCCTGAATGACCGGATCCTCCAATTCGTCCTCCACAGCTGGAGGGGGTGCCAAATGCAACATCTGCAAAGCCTCCGAAATCAAGGCAGGCAATTCCTCTCTGCGGAATACTCTGACAACCTTTGTTTGCTTTTCGTGCTCCAGGATCTCGCCTTCCTCCAGGTCCTGAGACCCCTCTTCAGGATCCCAGTCCGGATCCGCGGATTCCAACCAGGCACTGTCCGTCGGGTCTGCAAGTCACGCACGCTTTGGAACCGACGGCTCCACGACCGCCGCCCCTTCCGCTGGCAACTGCGCAGGCTGAGCCACAGGGGAAACTGAGCGCGTCCGCTCGCCCTGCTGGCGCAGACAAAAGGCCTGATGGAGAAGAAGTACAAACTCGGGACTGAACCCCGAGATGTCCGCTGACGGCGGAGCTGCGGAGACCCCGGAGGGCCCCGGCAGCGGCTCTGCATCGGACTCCTGCCCTAAGATCGGCAGGGACTCGGCCGGCGACTCCGCAGTCGCCCCTTGCGCATCCTGAGACTCAGGAGGCGCCATCTGAAGTTCTACCTCTGAGGAAAGAGCCACGCAGCCCCGGCACACTCCCGTGTCAGTGACCGGGCCCCTGCGGGACCCACAGACCAGGCATAGAGGCCGGGTAGCCATGCGAACCCCCTAATAGCCCAAAGAACTGGGGTAGGCTGAAACACTTTGTAGGAGGCTACCCCCTGAGGTTTCCCTTTGATTTTTTTTTTTTTTTATAACGTTAAAGTTGTTGGTGAACTATCTGCCCAGAAGGAAGTGAAAACCCCCGCAGCCCTCTCCACCCCCCGGTAAGCCAGAGGACCGACGACAGAAGAAGAAATCAATAAAAAAAAAAAAAGAGAAACCAAAGTAACTGAAACAACTAAAATAACTAAACCAAATTAAGTAAACCCAAAGCAGGCAGCAACCCTCCGTTGCTGAAAACGGGAGGGGATGCTCTGCCACGCGGCTTTTAAAATGGCCGCCGCGGGCAACAGCCGCGAAGAAAAAAGGCGCCAAGCACAGCGACGAAGGAGTCCTGTCGCGAAAACGTGGCGGGACCGAAGAACGGCAACCTGATACCGGCGAAACACTTACCGGTCAGGTCTGCTCAGCACTGCTCGGAACGCGGCGATTCCCCCGGGCTCTACACTACCGGAGGCAGTCAGAGGTGAAGAGACCGCCCGACAGCAGCACCGGGACACCGGCAGACTAGAAAGGCTCACCCCCGTAGTGTCCGGGGGGTGAGACTCCTGGGCCAAGCAGAGGAAGGAGGGATACGGCAAACTGAGCCAAAGGACCCCCCCCACCAGAAAGAACACTGCCGCAGTGCCACAGGCAGGAAGCAAGAAGGCTGTAGCCCAATGCTGTCCCACCGAGATTCTTTTTTATTTTTTTTATTTTTATTTTTTTTTAAAGTGGTACACACTAACTAAGCAAACCCCTTTAACTACACTCAATTAGCCATGCTCCTTATCCACAACTCCTCTAAGAGCCTCTCCTTAAGGCTCGTCAAACTCCTCCTGCTGCAAAGGAGACTGGTTACACTGGGATGCAGATGGAAGGGCAGCAGGCTATATCCCGTGATGTCATCATTCTGACAAACCAGTCTCCTAGCTGCAGGAAGAGATTGACAACCCAGAGGTAGAGGACTGAACTGGAGGAACGCTAAGGAATTTGTGATTAGTTTAAAGTGGCCCCTTTGGCTTCCAGATTATTTTGTTATTCTTATTTCTAGAATTGGCCTTTTGCCAAACATTACACACTAAAAGGTGGTGGAGAAACACAGGTACTTAGATGTGTGTATCTGTAGGTAATATGTCAGTATCCTAAGATCACTAGCCAAAACAAACAAGAATCATTTAACTCTCAAGAAATATAATATACTCTAAAATAAAATCCATGGAGAAACTAATTGCAAGTCTCAAAATATTGTGTGGTTTGCAAATTAATCATATTATCTCTCCTTCTCATTCTATATCACATCATCACACACAAAAAACAATTCTTCACAGACTAGGCCTTTCAAAAACAAGTAACCACATGTATCTCTTACATTTTCATTTATTCCCCAAAAATGGGCTCAAATAGTTATGCCTAAATGAAGAATGACCTATGACACAAATGCCCAAACCATCCAAGCCCATCAGCAATTTCTTTTTAGAGATGGACATACAGTCAAGATGCAACCACTACAAAAAGGAATAAAAAATAGCAAACTTAGATCTCTCAAAATGAAATGGCCATTTAAAAAAAAAAATATCCAACAAGGCCTTAACAGTTTTACCCACTGACTTCTTCAGGGAATTTAAAACATCCACAGGGGGATATCTGAAAATGAGAAACATTGCATTAAAAACTTAAATCTTAGAGATGCAGCCTCCCATTAGAAACAACTTACCAAAACAAGAAGAGGCAACATCAATGCTCCACAGTGGACCATAAAAAAACCCCATACATACATACTGTATATTAGTGTCTGCACAGTACTTATCAAAGAGCCAATCCACCAATAATACAAAGAGATCATTCAATATTTTTGTAAGACCCAACTGTGCATCAGCAAAAAATATATTCCGGTTTGTCTCCCAGTTTTCACCATGGTAGGTAACAAGCTTTTCCAACTCATACACTTAGGGGCATGTTTACTAAACCGCAGTAGCAGACTCTGTGCGATATTGGAGCCACAGCCCTTAATATCTGCCAGTGAGAAAATGTCTTACAATGGAGATACCAGAGGTGCTAAGTGCTTATGACATACTGCAGAGCAATGTTCAATGATCCGAATATGGCTTTTCCAATAAGTATCAATGAGTATGGACATAGAATAGTGTAAATTACTCTGCTCATTTCACAATCAGTCCTAGATTGAAACTTATGGCTTCTAGTAAACAAGGATGAATACATTCTGTTACTTCTATGGTATGTGCACAGCTTTTACATTTTTGATATCTAAAATCTCCCAAAACAATACAACAATCAGCTATGGTTGTCACTATCAAAAATTACAAATATATATTGATCTTACACTGGATTTATGATTTACTAGTTGGATATCCCAGAAGTTATATAGTTGGCACTATGGATACGAGATCTTGGAAAACCTTCAGCTATAGATTATATACCTCTGATCAACCAGTCTGAACACAGTTAAATAAATAAATGCAACGGATCAGATGGACCTTTTGCAAACAGGTGCTACCTTGACAAAATGTTCACTCTGCTGGTGATTCTTATACTATTACTCAATTACAGCTACTACATAAAAAATTGATATGAATAGAGTTACATGGGGCTCATCTTCATGAATACATTAATAGGCAAATGATATCTTGAGGTCTATAGATATTGAAATCCTCCAAGGTAGAGGGTCCTATGGATAAGCATATGGTGCGTCCCACTGTGGAAGAAAATGTACCTTCTTCAGCAACTATAAGTTCTGACTCCCTTTTGACTGTCTCTTATTGGGGGTTTAACCCACCCCCTTCCATCCATCCGACTCTGATTTCTGCAGGGAGGCAGGTTTTTCCTGGGTCGGTTTTTCCAGCCTCCTTGTCTCCTGTTGCTCCTCAAGCCTCATCTGATCTGCTTGCCATAGTCCTGCCTAAGGTTCCGTTACCTAAGGTGTTAGTTACCATCACCAGGTGCTGGAAGTCGGGTTGATGACCTGGCTGATAGGGAGATCTCTCTCAAGGACATATGGTGAGTGGTATCTCAGATGGAGGAGGTATTGAAGGGAGCTTTGGCTCAAATTACAGGACTTTGACTGATTCTGTTGCTAAATGTGTTGAATTAGAATCTAGAATAGATAGTACTGAGATGTGGCTAAGTAAGCTCGGACCTCCGTTGGTCACCATGCAGTCTGCATCTACTTTTATAAATGATAGTTTGTATTGCCATCGTCAGATGGAAGTTTTGGAAAATATTGCACGGGCATGGAATTTAACGTCTTAATTTTCCAGTGACCCATTATTTGCCTTCATTGAATTTATTCCAAAAATACTTGAATGTGGTATTGCAGTTTACTGATCCGGAGACTATCCCGATTAGTAATGCCTTTTATTTAGGCAGACTGAGGCAGCAGCTGAGCGAGAGCTGCAGCAAGTTTCAAAGATAAATAGTTTAGATCTAACATTTTGGAATTGTCAGACGTAATTAGCTCTTGTGCAACATTGGTAGTTTTTTGTTTTGGAGTCTGATAAGTATAAAGTTCTGAAGTCTCTTTTTTTTTCAAAAAAAGTATATATTATTTTGCAGACAAAATCAATATCTTTCCGGATGTTGCCATATCTACCCAGTTTAGGCATAAGGCCTTTGTTGTATTGAAACCTCGAGTGTTGGCACTCAGAGTGACTCTCTCAAGTTTCCTTGTAGTATCAGGTTAACTTCATGGTAAAAGATTTTCCTTCTTTGAGCAACTGGAATTAGAAGAATTCTTGCAGGCGAATTTAAGTGGGTGGGATGGTTTGATAACATTTAGGGTTTGAGTAGTTTTGGGTTTAGCTACTGCTTGTTGGCTTCTATCCCTAGTGATGTGGACTTAATGATAAACAATGTGCATGTATTGTTTTTCCTTTTCTTTTTGGGCACATTTTGAGCTTTTTCCTTTCATTCTGTAACTTGTTTTTTTTCTTACTTTGTATAAATCTTTAAATTAAAAAAAAAAAATAGCCAATGCAATAAAATGCGGGGATAAGACATTTTTCAGATAGGGCAAAAATGGTATTGTTACATTTAAGGGTGCAGGGGAGGAATATGCAGAAACTGATGAGGATAAATCAGAACTGCTTAACAAATATTTCTGTTCTATGTTTACAGATGAAGGGCCAGGAGCAGGACCTCAAAACACCCACAACTAGGAACAGAAGTGATGGGGATCTCTAATGATTTTCAGAAGACTGTGTTCGTGAGGAACTGACTAAATTAAAAGTAAAGCGATGGGTCCAGATGGAATACATCCAAGAATACTGAGGGAACTTGGGAAAGTTCTAGCAGCTACACCATCTGGAGTGGTGCTAGAAGACTGGAGAAAGACACATGTGGTCCCTTTACACAAAAGCAGATGCAAGGATGACATTGAGAACTACAGTTTGGTTAGTCTAACCTCTGGTTAGTACATTATTGGAAAGGCTACCAAAAGAGAATAGTGAGGTTTCTGGAGTCCAATGGATTGCAGAATCCGAGGCAGCACGGATTCACTAGAGGCAGGTCTTGTCAGACAAATCTGATTGAGTTCTTTGACTGAGTGACCAGGGAGTTGGACCGAGGGAGAGCCCTAGATGTGGTGTGTTTAGATTTCATTAAAGCCTCTGATACTGTTCTGCACTGGCAACTTATAAACAAACTGAGCATCCTAGGATGGACCTTAAATTTATTGATTAGGTTAGAAATTGGTTGAGTGGGAGGCAACAAAGGGTACAGGTAAATGGAGCTCACTCTGAGGAGGTTACCAGTGGTGTGCCCCAGGGATCTGCCCTTGGTCTGATTCTTTTTAACTTCTTTGTTAGTGATATTGTAGAAGGGCCATTGGGTAAGCTTTGCTTGTTTGCAGATGATACCAAAATCTGCAATAGACACCCAGGAAGGAGTAGATAAGATGAGGAGGTATCTAGCTAAGCCTGAAGAATGGTCTAGAATTTGGCAGCTGCAATTTAATGCTAAAAATTAAAATTAAAAATTGCAGGGTCATGCACTTGGGCTGCAAAAATCCAAAGAAGTGGTACAGTGTAGTGGGTGAAGTACTTCTGTCTACAAAAGAAGAGTGGGACCTGTGTGTAATTGTGTCTGACAATATTAAAGAAGCTGAACAGGTAGAAAAGGCAACTGCAAAAGCTAAAAGGATGCTTGGGTGTATAGTGAGAGGAATGGCCAGCAGGAAAAAGGAGGCTATAATGCCTCTGTATAAGTCTCTGGTGCGACCTCATTTGGAGTATTGTGTGCAATTCTGGACACCACACCTTCAAAACGATATAAGCAGGTTGGAGTGCGCAAAGAGTGGCTACTAAAATGGTTAGTGGCCTTCATTATGTAGCATTTGAGGACAGATTTAAAGATCTTAATATGTATACTTTAGAGGAAAGGCGGGATGGGGTGAAATGATAGACATTTAAATACCTCTGTGGCATAAATGTACAGGAGGGTTTCTTTCAATTGAAGGAAAGCTCTGCTACAAGGAGATATAGGATGAGCGTGAAAGGTGATAGATTAAGAAGTAATGTGAAAATATTTCATTACGGAAAGAGTGGTAGACGTGTGGAATAGTCTCCCAGTGCAGGTGGTGGGCATGAGGACAGTATCTCAATTTAAAAAAAAGCATGTGACAAAACAGATGATCTCGAAAGGTAAAAAGAGGACTATTGTAGTTGATATGGAAGGCCAGACTAGATAGAAACATGACGGCAGAAAAAAAGACCATATGGCTTATGTTCCCTGCTCCATGATTCAACTATTACTATAACACTAACACTGGCTAATAAAGGTGGTGGGGTAGACATTTGGGATACTCAAGATTATGTGGCATGTTTATAAACAATTGGGAAATTCTTTTTACCAGTGATTGAAGAAGGACCCACTGAAGAATTACAGATTCTGTGTTGGATGTAGCACCGGATAACAAAATAGTAATTACAGAGAGATATTTAATATTTTCTATGAGGTATTTCTAGTAATCCCTATATTTTATTTGGTGCCAAAAATCCAGGAAATCAATCACCTCTTCCTTGGGACACCCAGTTATGGCAGGTATTGGTTCCTTGTTGGAACCTTTATAAATACACATTGATCATTTCTTCAGCTTCTAGTTTTGCAAGCGAGGTCTTATATTAAGGACTCTACACATCATTAAACTATTAGCTACATGGATTGCAATAGAAGATGCATGGCTTTTGGTCACTTCAAACATTATAGCTCTTTATATTCATATTCCACAGGATGATGTAGTGATGTTGATGTGAAAATATTTGGTGGTACCATCTATGGCATTTGTATTACAGTTACTTACTCTGGTTTTAAAGCGTAATTTTTTTTTGTGGAATTGCCAAGAGGACTATGGTGGCTTCCTCAGTTACATACTTATATGCAATGGCATTTGAGGAGAAATTTCTCTGTACTTCATGCTTTTGACAATTTTGTGATTCTCTTTGGTTTCCATGGCTAGTATCATGATACTTGCAGTTACCTGGATTATACCCTGTTTTAGTAGACATTTCAGCAATTGTGTTGTGGTTTTCTTCATGGTGAAGTTATGCAATGGATGTCTGTTCTAATACATAGTGGTTCTCAAACTAGATTAGTATTTATTTATTTAAAAGGATTTCTATGCCGCCTTCTCCTTCAATCAAGGCGGTCTACACAGCAAACAATGGATTTTTGTATGTGCATGCAGTGAAACAGTGAGTGCGTGTGTAGTAGGATGACGTAGATTCTTGTTGAGCTATTTACAGCGTGCGCTATTATACAATACTATATACATGGGGAACTGGGGGGGGGGGGGGCGGCAGGATTGGTCTGTGATCCTGGCCAGCAAGCAGCTTATGTGGCGCCCCCATAGTGTTTGATGAAGAGTAGGTAGGAAATTCAAATTTTGGTGTGAAAGCTTGTTGGAGAAGGCAGAAGGTGTAAGTTACAATTCAGCAGGCAGGGAAATTTGAATTTTAGCAGAAAGATTTGTTGATAACACAGGTACACTAAAAAATTTTTTTTTTAAACTGCCTCTAATGTTTCGATTGATTTTTACGTTTTTTGGTGCGCTGAATCCAAATCTGGTAACCAATTTGCTCCATCACGTACAGATTTTTTGCTACATTGGGTTAGCAGTTTGAGGTGAACGTTTCAGATTGAGTGCGATCGAGATAAAAGTTTCTTGGATGAATTCTTTATACTAATTGTTTAGTAGTTATTCAAATAAGAATAAAGAAAATTGTAACAAGGCAGCACATAAGAATAGAGTAATGTCAACAAAACACACTGTGATGGTAGCAAAATTGTCTGCACTTAAAACAACCACATACATGTGCACAAACATTGAGCATATAAGAGCGAGGTTAGACACAAAGCAAAAAGAAATGTGCAAAAAATGTTGTACAGGTATGTATGTAAGAATAGAAAACGCAAACCGCACCATTGCAATACATGAAGACAAACACCCAATGGTGTGAAAATAAAATTCTAATAAATGAGATCCGACACTGTGGTAATAACTAGCAAATTTTTATTTCAAAGTTTAGTAAAAACACAATATTTGTCAACACAGTTTAGATTTTAAAGTCATTCTTGGGTCAATCTCCTGGTGGGCCCGTTTCTTCTTCCCCCGAATGCTTCTCTTGGTGCGCTGCTTGGCATATTTTTCATCTGGGGTTTCCCGCAGCAGCAACCAGCAGAAATCAGCCATCATAGTGGTGTTCCATCTTCCTTGGTACTTTCTCTCTGCGTCCTTATTTACATTTCTTATATACCGCACTATTTGACATCAGCGCGGTTTACATCAAACAAAACATTTCAGTACACAAAAATGTCTGAGTTACATTAAACAGGGTTAACAACTTGGACAACAGGGTAATTTTACAACTCAGGTAAATAAACTTTGATTGTAGTGTAAACTATTTATGTTGATGTCCTGGTGAAACCTTTCACCTTGTTCTTCACTGTACGCCCCCAAGTTTTCGGGAAAGTAGTTCACATGGGAGTGCAAGAAATGGACTTTCAGGCTCATGTTACAGCCTTGTTCTTTAAAGGCATTGAGCATCCTGGCAACAATATCCTTATAGTTCTCATCCCACCTGTTCCAAGAATTTGAGAACATCCTTGAAGGAATCCCAGGCTTCTTTTTCCTTCTCAGACATCGTTTCAGCGAATGCTCCATCTGAAATGAGTTTCCTTATATCAGGGCCAACAAACACTCCTTCCTTTTGCTTTGCTTCAGAAAGTCGGGGGAACTTTGAGCAAAGGTACCGAAAGCACTCACCATCTTTTGGAAGGGACTTGATGAATTGCTTAATGAGACCCAACTTAATGTGGAGAGGTGGTAATAGAATTTTATCACGAGGTACCAAGCTCTCATGAAGAACATTTTTCTCACCGGGTCTCAAATACTCCCGAATTGGCCAGTCTTTTTTCCCCCAGTGTAGGTCGTGGGCCCGGCTATCCCACAAGCAAAGGAAGCAGGGATATTTGGTGAAACCGGATTGCTGCCCTAATAGCATGGATAGAATTTTAAAGTCTCCACAAATCATCCACTTATGCTCATCATAACGAATCTTCTGAAGAATCAGGGCCAAATTCTCATATTTTTCTTGGAGAATAACAGAGTGAGCAATAGGAACTGAAGCGAATGTGTTGCCATTATGAAGAACACCTTTTATGCTGTCTTTTGACGAATCAATGAACAGCCACCATTCAGCAGGATCATACTTGAGTTTAATATTTTCCATCACTCCGTATATATCGTTGAAAAATACCAAATCTTCCTCTTTGCTGAAATACTTCAAAAATTGTGTCTCGCGGTTGCGGTACCAATAAAAGTTGTTCCTGGTGACAATAGATTTTTCTGTTTAAGCCGAGAACCTAGCAGTTGGGCAGCATCTTTTGGGAGTCCTAAATCCCGGACTAAATCATTCAATTCAGCTTGAAAGAAAAGTTCAGGTTTCAGATCTGGTTCAGTTTCAAACTCGGAAGTACTGGACTCATCGGGAAAAGCCATCTGATAAGTCTCATCATGATCAGAACCGTCCAGACAAATATGATCCAAAGATTTTGGTGGTTCAGGCACAGGTACTTCGTTGCTATGAGGCATAGGCCTAATTGCTGAGGGAAGGTTGGGGTAACTTATTACGTTCTTATTTTTTAAGTTGTATCCCTTCACAATGCAAGAGCAAAAATAGCAGTCACTGCTGTGGTCTTTGTTCACGCCACATCATAGGTATTCCGAAACGAAATGCTTGTTTTTTACCTTTCATCCATAAGCGTAGATCTTCCTCACATGTCTTGCACACTTTGTGAGGAGCCCACGGTTTGTCTTGATCGCCTAACTTCAAACCGAAATAGGCGAAATATACTTTAATAAATGCAGAAATGTTCCTCTGCCGCTTTTTCACGGTATATTCCCCACAAATAAAAACTGTCCGGAGAGTTGACGCAACCTCCAGCTCTGTGAGCCATCACAAATACACAGCACTGCAAACTACAACTGTAGTGAACCACTTCGGAATAAAGCTGGATTACGACTGAGCAAACAAAAGGTAATAATGAACTTGCAAGAAACTGAAATTTGACAGGAACGTTCATGTCGCAACCACCGTGTTTGAGCGAGCGAACGAGGCAAACAGGAAAGAACATGCGCCAGCGCAAGTACTGGATTTAGCCCCCCGCCTCCCAATTGTCCTGTTAATGTATAAAATGAATACAAAACTCTAAAATATCATGAGGGAGTGTTTCTAGTTAGTTAACCATTACAACCTCTATTTTGGGCCAAGAAAATAAACTGCAGTCGGCTAAAAAGAAATTATGTGAACATTCCTTATATGGGTAAGAAATCTAATTTTGCAAGAAAATGTGACGTGATGGAACATTTTGGCTATTTTTCCTGGATTCAGCACCCCAAAATCTATAGGAATCAGTTGCAAAACTGGAGGCAGTTTTTTGGTAGTGTACCTGTGTAATCTCAGATTCTGGAAGGTGGAAAGAATGATGGGTTTTCAATGCCAGCCATTGCTGCACTAAACCTTCTGTGAAACAGCTGTTGCCATGCTTCGCTTATGTCGTCTTTCCCCCATTGAGGATTTGTGGTTATCTTGCTATCTTCATTGCCCTGCTCCTCCTTGGCCACCAGTACTCTTTTTTTACAGGATCCTTGTGCCATCAAATCTGATAGTATGTTTCAATCACTTGGAGGGCTACAGCAGATTTCGTTATTACGTTTATATTCTCTTATGCTATTGTAGCAATGGTTTGGAACAGGGGGATGCAATCCTTCACTCGTGTGAGTGAGGATACCAGTTTCTGTGGTATGCTATATGGCATGCGATATTGTTCTTTAAGCAATTTACCTATGTGACCCATTATTCCTTAGACACAGGGAGGCACCACAAATCTTTGTTTTGTCATGAGGTTGTCACACAGCAGTTGTTAGTGGTGGCTATTCTCATGGCCTGGTTTGTCCAAAATGTTTTAAAGCTTGAGAGACAGCCATTTTGCTGTAACCACTGGCTGAGAAAGTGTCCTAGAGGGTGTTCCTTTTTTCCTGGAGACTGTCTGGATTGCAGACTCTCAGCACCCTGTTTACTAGTATGCGCAAGATGCCTCTTCATGGATGGATGGTGGAGAAGCTCCACATGCAATAACTTCTGGTATGGGTGGGTTTCTTGTATACAATATGGCTCAGGATGTCATCTGTTCGCTTTTTCATCATTACATCAAGGGAGGGGAGACATCCATTGATCTGTCTCCACAGTGAATTTCATATTGGGGTGGCTGCCATTCAGATGGTTCAGAAAGTTCCTGAGATTTTCCCCATCTATGGGAAGAAGTGACAAATATGCCATCTGCTAAGCTCAAACCGAAATTCTGGTTCAGCTGTGTATTGTCCAGCAGGGTGGATTCAAGACAGACTATGAAAATTTTGGCTACTACTGGGGAGAAGAGGGGAGCCTATTGCTGTGCCTTCTTTGGGTGTACTAGTGTTCCTGGTACTGGAAGAATATTGCTTTTAGACAAAACACTATTAGAAACATATGAACTTCCAATGAGATGGGCAAATCTAACTTCTGATGTAGGACCTGGACTGCTTCCTCCACCGGGACTTTGGTGAGGAGATAGAGAGAGACCACATCAAAACTGACCACGATGTCAGTATTGCTTAGTCGCAGGTTGCTAATTATGTTAAAGTGCATGGTGTCTAACAGATGACTTTGTCTCAAATATCATAAAGTTCTCAGTTTCTGGGCCAGGTAATGTGCCAGGAGTTGGGTCAGGGAACCAATTGTACTAATGACAGATCGTATTGGGATGTGCAGTTTGTGAATCTTGTATAAGCTATTAGAATCTTGGCATCCAGTGGTTGCTTCATTTCAAATGGGGTTTTATTTTTCTCTCTATGGAACTGTATGATTCATCCAGTTTACTACTTCTGTGTGGATTTTTCAGAAAGGATTGTTAGGCCTCTTCTGCTAGGAAAACTGCAAAGAGTATCATTTTGTGGGTTAGATTCACTGTCTTTTTTGTATGGGGAGATTCCCTCACTAAAATGAAATGAATTTATTACATGGATCAATTGTTAAGACAAATTTATTTTATTAATTTTTATTAAGATTTACAATTTTAACATCCAAAATAAGGAACAATTTCCAACAGCCCACAGTAAACAATGTATAATCAAGAGAACTGCAACACACTGAAAATAAAGCCTACATCATGGTGATATAGCAGGTATAAACAGATACAAAAAAAAAAAAAGAATTAAACAGGAAAATCAAAGAGGGAAAAACCTCCTCTATGAATGGCAGCACGTAATATACTAACCTCTAATTACCTCCATTTGCTCTTATGATCGAGCAGAAACTTCACCAAATGAATAGGTTCTAGGAAAACATTCCTCTGAAAGAGATTGAACACTTGCAGGGAAATCTTAGAAAAAAAGCAGCCTTAACAGCCAGAACTTTAGGTTGCAGGGAGAGAAACTGTTTCCACCTAGCCTGCGTAGCACGTGCCATGTCGGGGAACATGGCGATCTTTTGCCCACAAAATACATAATTCTTTTTAAAATAAAATTTTGATACACATTCTTGCTTGTATCTCTCACATTAACAAAGGACACCATCAGAGTGGCCCGCGTAGATATCACATCAGGGTCTTCCAAAAACTGTGGATCCGTGGAATAGTCTCCCAGTGGATGTGGTAGAGATGAGGACAGTATCTGAATTCAAAGAAGCATGGGACACACACAGGAGGAACTCTAAAAGGACAAAAGGGGACTGTTGTAGTGGTTGATATGGAAGGACAGACTAGATAGGCCATGTGGTCTTTTTCTGTCGTCATGTTTCTAAATTAGGTGAGGAAATTACATTATCCAGTACCCCTTCTACTGGATTAACCTGATGTAACTTTTGAGGTTTATAATACATGTTGGAAACAAGAAAATCATCCACACTAGGAAAAAACAATATCTCTTTTTAAATATTTATTTTAAAGTATTTCTGGAGATAGTAATGGGGTCATTAGAAAATTCAGGACACAAATTTTTACTTCAGTTTACATTTTCCAATGACTCCAATTTGTAATGCAAAATCAAACTCTTTCACAGCACGAGCACCAGCCACTTTTAAAGATTTAAAATAGACTGGTGCTGGTTTTTTTTTTCAAAACTAGTACACTCCCATTCACCCTCATCTTATGTCCCTTTGTTGCAGAGATTCCTTTCAATTGAAAGAGGCTCTCCTGGGCATTTATGCCATGAAGGTATTTAAACGTCTATCATATCTCTCCTCTGTCCCACACCTGGGCCAACTTCTATCCTCTCACATCCACAGAACTTCTTAAACTAATCTCCACAACACATAAAAGAGCACCTGCTCACTGGACCCCGTTCCATCCTCCTAGCTGTTCGAACACTCCCTTGGCCTACTTTTGCCAATGCTTACCATAATCAATGCCAGCCTCACCACTGGGATTTTTCCCCTCCATTGGAAACATGCCCTGGTCCACCCTCTCTTGAAGAACCCATCCCTTGATCCCCTCAATCCAGCACACTATCACCCAGTCTCAAATCTGCCTTTTGCTTCAAAACGCCTGGAAAAAGCAGCCTTCTCTCAACTTCCCCCATCACCTCGACTCAACCCACTTTCTTCACCCTCGTCAGTCCGGATTCCGTCTGGGCCATAGTGTAGAATACATTATGTCCGCTGTTCAGAATGGAACACATTCCTCACACGATCGTGGTGACATCTGTGGCACTGTCTCTAGATCTGCAGCCTTTGATCTTTTAGATCACTCATTCTTGCTCTCTAGACTACGGGACGCAGGCCTCCGGGGCACTGTTTAGCACTGGTTTCACTCCTTTCTGTACTCTAGGTCCTTCGCTGTTACTTCTGCATCCTCTACCACTGACCACTACCTCCTCCCTTGTGGTGTTCTCCAAGGCTCTGTCTTGGCCCCCCTGCTGTTTGCTGGATTAATAGAGCTAGAGGGGCAAGAAAGACATTAATCAGGTCTATTGGCGTATTACTACGCCGATGACATTTTCCTTTTGCACCACACCTCTTCTGCTCAACCGGATATCACCCCCTCAACAACTGTTTAATCACTGATCTCTGCCTGGCTTCCTACAAACTGTCTTGTCCTCATAACTTAAGACTGCAGCCATCTGGTTTCCACATGGCTTTAGTTGTCCATCCCTGGCTCCCTCTCTCTCAGATGTTCCAATCACTCTAGTTCCCAAGCTTCGCTATCTAGGTGTACTGCTTGATAACAACCTTTCATTCCATGATCACATTTCCCAGGTGTCTCGGTGCTCCTATCTCCGGCGTATCTGAGCTCTCAGACCATTCCTCTCTCTACAGGCTCTGACCACCCTTCTTCTCTCTTTAGTTATCTTTAGGTTGGATTTTTGCAACCTTGCACTTGCCAGTGTCCCCCAGTACCAATGTCGCCGGCTGCAGTTAATACAAAATACTGCAGCCCGGCTTATATCTCACGCCTCTCCTCAGGATCATATCACCCCTATCCTCCATCACCTTCACTGGCTTCCGCTAGATTTTGTGAGAGCCAGAGGAGAAAGAGTTAACACAATATAAGAAAAATCATTGAAATGTCTGAATGCTGGAATTGTACTGAGGTGCGTACGTGCAGCTTTGAGAGGTATGTGACATCATATGGAAAAGTATGTGAAAAAACTCTTATCAGTAAATGGTGGCCAGAGAGAGGGTAAAAGGCAATCATGAGATATAAACATGTCTGCATAGCATGAACATATGGCCCCCAGTATAGTTGTCAGAACATGGTGAGTTAAAGAGATATATTTCTTGGGAACCAAGAGGTGGGAGAGAACCAAACAAGAGAACCAGGCAAGAAAACCAGGTAAAGAACCGAGTGAAGTGGGCAGAGGTCAGATAATATAAATCTGACAAGGCCCAGACTGATAACTGCAGACATGGGCCCCAAGAAAGGTCAACGGAGAGGGTACAGACATTAGTAGAGTATCACCACATAAGTGGGGCCCCAGACAGCTGGAACAAGAATGAGCCAATTAGAGAAGAATGCCCTGATAGTAAGAATCGTCCTGAATAAGGGTATATAATCTGACAGGACCAGATACACAATGAGTGTTTCCTGCGCAGTGGAGGCTGCGTGGGGTATTTATTTACAGTCTCTTTATACTGCACTATTCAACATCAGTGCGGTTTACATGACAACAAAAACATACGGTGCAGGAATCTGCTCCGCATTACAAAAAACAGGTGCTTAAACTTGGGTAAAATCGGGATAACTATTTACATATAGGCATCGCATGGATTTCCTGGGTTCCCTATGGCCCCAGTATCTGTCGTCATGTCTGAATTTTGTGTACATGCTGTTTTTGTCTTCTGTATATCTGTTCTTGTGTCCAGTAAGGCCTGTCATACATTCTAATACTAGCTATTGAGTCAGGAAGTAAGATAGAATCATGCAGGCAGGACCAGACATTCGGACTTGTAATTGTTTAGAAATCTGCATCTAAGATAAGACAGAATGACCCTGTTTGCAGTGAGAGGTGGTAAGATCTGTAATTCTACTGGACTGTTTTCCTTTGTTCTTAGTTTTCTGTTTCTGTAAGACGGGGAATAATAAAAGATCCTTTTGGGAAGAAAAATCTGCAAGATAGTTATTACCATGTACGAGCGTGTTGTCCTGTATAAGGAGAGATTTTGTTCTGTATAAGGTGAGATTTTGTTGGGAAGTGTGGGTCCTCTCTGTGATGTTTCTTTTATTGGGAAGTGATATGTCCTTCCTGAGTGTTTTCCCTTCTGGACGGAGGAAGGTGTCAGCTTGGGAACTGTCTGGCCAACAGTCCAGCTGACCCTTGGTTCCGTACAATTTCCAGATAACATTTAAGGTTCTCACTCTGGTACATCAAGCCATTTACACTCACAGACCCCAGCACCTGACCGACCTTCTTGAATTTCACACTCCCTCCCGAAGTCTCCATTCGGTCCATGTCAACCGACTCCAGCTGTCTTCCCCTACCCATGCACACCTCCAATCCACCTAGCAATCAGCCGCCTTCTACCTTAGCCCCTCCCTGTGGAACTCCCTTCCTACTGCTCTCCGTCTAGAGGAATCTTACCCCAAGTTCCGTTCTCTTCTGAAAACCCACCTTTTCTCCTCTGCCTCTGACCTTCCCTCCATGGTTGCCTAATCCACTGCTTTGACCACCTTTCCTTTAAGTACACTTGAACAAATGTATCTTTTCCCCCCTCTTTCCTATAAAAATTGTAGTTCCTTTTCATTTTGTTTTCTTATGCTTTTGTAATGTTGTAAACCACCCCGATGTTATTGGGGGGGGGGGGGGGCAGTATATCAAGTGCCTGAATAAACAAACCGTCTCTATCCTGCCTTTCCTCTAGTGTATACATAGTGAGATCTTTAAAGTCTGTCCCCATATAGTTTATAATGAAGACCACTGACCATTTTGTAGCCACCCTCTGTACCGACTCCATCCCATTTATATCCTTTTGAAAGTGTGATCTCCAGAATTGCACACAATACTCCAAATGAGGTCTCACAGACTTAGAGAGAGGCACTATCACCTCCATTTTTCTTCCTATGCACCCAACAATCCTTCTGGCTTTCGCTGCTGCCCTTTTTACCCATTTAGCCACTTTAAGATCAAGATCATCAGAAACAAAATCACACCAAGATTTCGCTCTTCTTGAGTGGACAGAAGTAGTTTGCCCCCTACACTGTATTGCTCCCTTGGATTTTTGTAGCCCAAATGCATAACCCTGCATTTTTTTAGTGTTAAATCTCAACTTCCAAATTCTCAACCATTCTTCAAGCTTAGCTAGATCCCTCCTCATGTTATCTACTCTTTCCTGATTTTTGTATCATCTGCAAAGAGGCAAACCTTACCCGACAGCCCTGTTGCAATATCACTAACAAAGATGTCAAACAGAATCGGACTGAAGACAGATCCTTGCGGCACACCACTGGTAACATCCTTCTCCTCAGAGTAAGCTCCATTACCTGTACCCTTTGTTGCCTCCCACTCAACCAATTTCTAACCTGGTAAGTTACTTTAGGGTCCATCCCTAGGGTGCTCTCTGTTTATATGTCGCCTGTGTGGAACGGTGTCAAAGGCTTTCCTGAATCTAAGTACACCACATCTAAGGCTCTTCCCCCTCAGTCCAACTCTCTGGTCACCCAGTCAGATTTGTCTGACAAGACCTGCCTCTGGTAAACCTTGGATCCTGCAATCCATTGGACTCCAGAAATCTCACTATCCTGTGTTTTAGCAGCATTTCCATTAATTCACTCACCACAAAGGTCAGACTATACAAAAGCAGAAGTAAGGATGAGGTTGAGAACAGGTTGGTTAAAGGGACCACATGTGCCTTTCTCCAGTCTTCTGGCACCACGCCCGACTCTAAAGAAGCATTGAAAAGATCAACACAGTGGAGCCGCTAGAATTTCCATAAGTTCCTTTAATACTCTCGGAAGTATGCTATTTGGCCCCACTGTTTTGTCTACTTTTAGTTTAGTTAGTTCCTCATGAATAGTCTTCTGAAAATCATTCAGGATCCCCATCACTTCTGTTCCTATTTTTATTTTTTTTCTGAGGTCCTGCTTAGAGCCCTTTATCAGTGAACACAGAACAAAAATATTTACTAAGCAATTCTGCTTTAGCCTTAACCTCTACATATGCCTCCTCTTCAACCTCAAGTCTGACAATACCACTTTTGCACTTCCTCCTCTTGATAATATATCTGAAAAATGTCTTGAACTCCCTCCTATTTTATTGCATTAGCTGTTTCTTCGTTTTGTACCTTTGCTTTTCAGACTACTTTGCTAGCTTCTCTAAGTCTCTCCAAAAATTGATGCTAGCCTTCCTCTTTTGCTGATTTCTTGTATTTTATTTTATGAAGGTGGCCCTCTTTTTCTTCACTTTTTCAAGCAACTTCATTGGCTACTTATTACTTCAAGAATCAAATTTAAAAAGTAATACTTAGCCGAAAGGTTATTGACAATTTTTGTAGATACCGAGTGCCTCTTGTCTCTAATAAGAAAACCCAGCAACAGACCAGGAAGAATAACACAAATCAACCTACTGGATATACCACCTGAGAGGCTATCCACAAGTCAAATAACAAATAGGGTATTCTCCCTCTGTGCCCCACACATGTAGAACTCTTTACCACCTCAAATAAGAACCACCGAATCCACAAAATTCCACAAGCAGCTTAAAACTCAGCTATTCCTGGCATTCTATTTTATTTATTTTACACTCATTTATATACCGCATCTTCCAGCGATCAGTTGCGGTGTACAACAGTTAAAGCGAAGTTTGTTTTACATAGAACATCTTAACTTAAACAAAGCAGAGAGTAATAACTAAGCAGAATATTTCAACTAAACCAGTGTGAGTAACAATTTATCTAAACAAAATGTAATGTCTGTACAACGTATGGCAGTACATAACAGATGCAACTATATACATGTGGTGTTAGGGCATAATAGAATGGAGCGTCATTTCGTTTGAGCTATGTATGTTGTCCGTTATAGTAGGGAGTATATACTTGATGTGGGCAGGTTCCGGTTTTAGCCTTTATCTAAGTCGAGTGGAGGGTTTTCCATGGTATTATAGTGTTTAGTGAATAGATACGTTTTCAATTTTTTCCGGAATTCCGTGATCTCTGTCAGTGATCGTAGGTCCTCTGGTAGTGAATTCCAGATGGTTGGAGCTATGTGTGAAAAGGCTCTATTGTTTGTTAATTTGTGAGTTTTTACAAATTCTTTTGGAATCTTTAGTTTATTTAATTGTCCTTTTCTGTGAGTAGGCTTAGGTGGTTCTTTGCATATTAGGTTACATAATGTCTTCGGAGCCATGTCGTTTAAGGCTTTGAATGCAGTTATTGTTTTGTACATTATTCTGCTTTGTATTGGTAACCAGTGAAGGGATGCTAGTATCCGTGTTGTGTTGGAGTGAGTTTATTTTTAATATAATTCTAGCTGTTGCATTTTGCGCTAGTTGAATTCTTTTGATGTTGTTTTGAAATGCCCATAAGTATTAGGTTGGTCTACGGAGCAGACCCCTACTAGGATCAACGTAACGCATGCTAAGCATCTAGCTCCTCGCTGTATCTTGTAGTTACTGTAGCTCTCACAACTTTTGTTTCGTTAGTATGTACATCTAGGAGCCTGCCTCCATGTTCTTTAGTTATCTGTTAATGTACACATACATCACCTAGTTTAATGCACGTTGTTTTCTGTAAACCATCTTGGACTTGTAGGAAGACAATAAAGACATTAAATAAAATAAATACTTTTGAGAACCATAGCAGCCTCCTTTCAGGGATGGCCCAAGGGTTTCTGCTACCCCAGGCAGAAGCCCCAACCATGCCGCCTGCTTCCCATGCCGAGTCATGCCGTCGCCCCCCCCTTACTGCCACTGATTTAGCAGCAGGGTCGGGGGGGGGGGTAGCTCGGTGGCCTGCTGATTTTGAACCCCCTCTGACACAACTGCAGGGGGTCTGAAGCAGCAGGTCATGTGTGCTGAAGCACATGGTCTGCCACTGGTTGTGGTCAAAGAGCACAGCCTCACCCCCCCCCTACCCCCCCCCGGAGACAGTAGCAGCACAGCTCAGCATGGGGGGGGGGGGGGGGTTAGGGCAGCTCAGCAGCAGGCCATGTGTGCTGAAGCACAAGGCCTGCCATGGGCCCTGTGCCGCCCACAGAGTTCTGCTGCCTAGTGGACAGGTCTGCCCTGCCTCCTTTTACATTTACCTACCTTTCTAACGAAAAGGTTTGTTGTCCTTAAAATGTCCCTGTTCAGTTTTGCCCATTGCTTTTCTACATACCCCAGCTGTTCCCATCCCCCTAATGACTCCTTGAGGTATTGTCCCATCTTGGCAAAGTTAGTTTTCCTAAGTCTAAGGCCCTTGCTTTTGAATGGATTTTTATCTGACCTAATACTGAACCACATCTGGTGATCACTGGATGGATGAGAGATGATCTCCCACTATAACATCAGAAAACCTTTCCCCATGGGTAAGCACCAAGTCCAGTATGGCCTCTTCACATGGGGTTCTGTTACCAGTTGCTGGAATAGGTCTCCTTGTAGAGAATCCAGGATCTCCTTACTTCTAGATGACATGCAGCAGGGATGTGCCAATCAACGTCCAGCATATTGAAATCATCTATCAGTAGCACTTCTCCTTTCATGGCAATACTTCATGTCTTCTATTAAATTTCTGTCCACTTCTCCTCCCTGTGAAGGGAATCTGTATAATCACACCAATACAAATGGATTTCCCGTTCCCTCTTTCTAGTTTAACCCAGAGTGCCTCCCCACTCCCTTTTAAGATCTGTAATTCTCTAACATATTATTTATATATTTATATTTAATTTATTTATTTTTACATATACCACTACTCCTCCCCATAAAACTTAGAAATAATGCCTGTAAGAAAGGACTCTGTATGAGAGACCACAGTCCAAATGTCAGATAAAGCAACATTAGTGGGAGTTCCAGAAATAGGAGGAACAGAAATCTCAGGTACAAAAACAGCCTTCGATATTACATCCAGGGAGGAATAAAACAGAAGTCTTTACTGCCAAAGAATTGCCCAATTCCTCAGCTCCAGACTTCCCCCATGTGGAAGGAGGCAATGGAGGAGTCCTCTTGGGGGTGCTCAACGAGGCACTGTCCAAGGAAGAGCCGACCGGAGCTGGGACAGACAGGACCAGACAATAAATGCCTATCCATGAGGCCCTGAATCTTAGGAGTGGAAGCCATCAAATCCTTAGTTTTAACTTTGTTTCCCTTTAGCCATCATGTACTCACAATGACCCAGTTATTCAGACAGAGATCCCATCCTCGAGCTCCAAGGGGCACTATGAGCCTCTTAGGTTGCAGCCACGTGCCTCAGAGGTACACCAATCTTAGAGGCGACTCTCCGACATCAAATACAAATCACTGCAGCTGTATTTCAGCATTCTAGGGGGGGTCCCAGTGCCAGCCTCTCTCCTGGTTCGAACTGCTGCCCCACACGCTCTCCAAGACATACATTTACAGTTCACCATTTACTCCCAATACAGACATTACTGTCCAGTATCATTCATTCCAATTCATCTGTATAGCTCAAATTCCAATCCTGGAGGGCCACAAACCAGTCTGGTTTTCAGGATGTCCCGAAAGAATATGCATGAGATAAATTTGAACACAATAGGGCAGTGCATGCATCTCTCTCTCATGCATAGTCATTAGGGACATTCTGAAAACCTGATTGGTTTGTGGCCCTACAGAACTGGAATTGGGGACCCCTGGTATAGCTTAACAGTTCCAGGTATACTTGAATGTAACCAACTCCATTGCTAGAAGCTGGAGCCCAATGTCATTCTACAAAATAAAAACTTCAAATCGAACAAACAATTTTTTGCAGGAACTGATCAAACTGGAATAAATGAGAACCCCTTATTCAAAACTTATTTGAAAATCTGTTAATGAACTGGAATTAGAATGAATGGGTAAAGAAAGAAAGAAGAAAAAAAAAAAAAGGGAGCAAGGGTAGTAGAATTGGACAAACAGATTTTGTTCTGCCCGACATGGCCACGTTTCAACATTTAACGCCTGCCTCAGAGCAAATATGTCACAACAATCAATAACTAACACACAAATAAACTAATGTGGTGTCAAATGTATGTGAAAAACAGGTTAGAAGGAGTGACTTATGAGCCCAGTATTATTTCATTCTTATAATACTGGAAGTTAAGGGGAGTTTCTGATGACTGGTTCACCAGTAGAAGCTTAAAAGATGATATATAGGGAGTGTTGCTGCTGTGCTGATTGGCGTCCTGTGTGCCGTGCTGTGGAGGAGAATCAGCTGATTACCATCTCCTTCCCCCCCTGAGGCGGCTATAAGATCCGCGGGTCATCGCGGAACGCAACCCGCAGGCGTGCCCGAAGGGGCATGACCAAAGGGGCAGGCCCGCCCCTTTGGAGCCCCCTTCAGAGTTTTGAGGAGCTAGGAGTTAGTGCGGACTTATGGGCAGAAGACGAAAGAAGATCTTCCCATCGGTGGGTGCTAAAGTAGTGAAGATTTCTGGTCCAATGGATCGTCATGTGGTGAGTGCCCAGACTGAACCATCTGTTGTGGATACTTCAGCCCTTTCCGTGAATACTCCTTCTGATGTATCTTCGAATGCGCTGGGAGTTTCCCTCTCCGGTCAGGAGGTGACTTTGATAACTGACCCCCCCCCCCCCGGAAGTAGTTCCTGTGCTGGGGGAGCAATCTTTATCCTTATTAGATTCCTCTTCTGCTTATTCGCTATTAGAGGTACTTAAAGAGAAGTCAAAGTTACCGGCAATTTTGGATTTTGGGTCTTCGAAAGTTTCTGCTGCGTCAGTTATTCCCCCTGTTGATGTTTCTCTTCGCGATGTCTGGGAGGTAGTGACCCGCATTGAGAGTTCGTTGCAGTCCTCTCTCTCTCAGATTACGCAATTTTCTAAAGACGTAGCTCGGAAACTTGCAGACCATGAGGTTACTATTGATAAATGTTCTGCGTCTTCAAATAAATTAGAAGGGCAGGTCTCAGTGGTTCAGGCTGCTATGTCATCTTCTATTAGGGATAGGCTTACGATACATTAGAATATTTGGAGAATTCAGCTCGATCAGAAAATTTACGTTTTTTAAATTTTCTCTGTACGCATTATCTTTCTCCTAATATTTTGTCGTCCAAGTACTTCAGGGAAGTTGTTACTGGAGGATCCAGAAGCTATTAAATTTTCCTCTGTGTATTTTGTACCTAAATTGCCCACCACGGAGGCTGCTTCTTCACCTAAAGGGATTTCTCTTTTAACAGAATCCTTAAATGTGTCTGATTTTTTGGAGTCCTCTATGGATGTTATCCCACATAGGGCTACATTGATTGCTTCCTTTTTGTCTTTAGCGGATAAGAATATGATTTTGCGGTTATACTTTGCAAAAAAAAGATCAAAATTTTTGTGGCAGTTCTATTCAGATTTTTCCGGATGTATGTAGATCTACTCAAAAGCGGAGGAAGGTTTTTCTTTTGTTAAAGCCTCGAGTTGTTGCTCTGGGGGCTTTTTTATTAAAATATCCCTGTAAATGTATTATATTTCAATCTGTTAAATATGTTTTTTTTGAGCTTGAGCAACTCGAGGCATTTTTGTTAAATAAGGAAAACGTATGAGAATGCTTACTTCTTGACCTAGTATTAAGGGTTTATATAATTTTGGGAATCCAATCAGGTTTCTTCATTGTTTCTTCTTTATGGGTGTTATAATGGTGTTTTTTTTTCTTATTTAGATTTACTTAGTTTGGAATTGTGTCAGGGCAGTACTCCTCTTGATGTGGACTTGATTGTATTGCTTTAATCATGTGTTTGCTACATGTTTATATATAAATGAATAAAGATAAAATTAAAAAAAAAAAAAGATATATAAATACGCATGTGATTCATTATATATATTTATTTTGAGGGTAAATGATGAATTGACTGAAAGAGGCAAGTCTGGGCTTATGATGGCATCAAGTGCCATGGTTATTATGGAACAGCTGCCTATATTAAAATATTTTGAATAGCTCTTTAAATATATTTTTGTTTGGCAATTTGGAAAACAGCAAGAAGAATTTTTTATGTTCTATTTTGTGTGAAAGTAATGTGGGAAATTTTTCCTTTTTGGAAAAAGAAGAAAGTTAAAGTTCTTGATCTCTGGGGCAGAAGAAAGATTAAATTGAAAGCGACATCTAGTGGTGAAAGTAAAGAAATGTTAAGTGAATAGAAGACATGTTTACTAAAGGTTAAATGTGCGTAAACAAAATTAAAATGTGCTACCTGCTGCTGTGCCTATACAAATAAGGGGAAGTGGGGCCCATGGTGGCACTTAATGTGTACCAACCTTTAGTAAACATGCCCATAAGTTATGTACCAAGGCTTTTAAGTAAGAAGATAAGAATCACTCAATTCACATTTCTAAGAAGCTTGCTTTTGAAATAAGATGGTGTTATTTGCAGTGCTTTCAGTCAATCAGTTCACATTCTGCTGCAACACCTGCAGGAGCTCCCCCTTCCTCCCCGAGCCGCCAATCAACTGCCCTGCTCAACGGCTTAAGAACTGCCGTTGCCAGGGCGCGCCTGCGCCTTGCGGGCCCGCACGAGGGCCCTTTGGCGTGGCCCTTAGGCGTTGGTTTCTGGAGCCTATATTGATGTCCTGCGTATTTATCAGGGTAACTTGCTGTTCCGTGTCCTTCTCCTCTTATCTGACTGTTTGTCCTCTACTCTATCCTATCTTATAATTGGCGTTCCTTTCATATTTCCCTAAATGATGTAGCATTGTAAACCGCTCTAATACCTTTTGGTCTGAGCGGTATATCAAATTTAAACATAAACATAAATTATACTATTCTAATTCAGTGACAAAATGGAAATTACACTTACCTGTTAATTGTTGTTCCTTGAGTAACTCCAGTTTAGTCCTCCACCTCTGCAGCTTGGAGACGGGGCATGTCAAAAACGTGACATCACTGGATGTGGCCTGCGGGTCGCTCCCATCAGCCCTAGTGAACTATTGACAAAGCACACTCAAAGGAACAAATAAGTAGCTATTCTATTCATTTCAACCACCGTAACTTAGACCACCTGCAACAAATACCTCCAGTTCATAACAAAAACTCAAATGCACTAGAATTAAGCAATGTAGTTGTATATACATTTCTAAATACGAATTTCTCTGTTGATTTTATGTAAATAGTTAATGGAATTGTATTATAGTGTATCCCCTTTTTATCCAAGTTCTTAACCTGTTATCTGTAAACTCATACTTGTGTTCCATGCAAACCGCGCTGATGCCGAATAGTGCGGTATAGAAGAAACTTTAAATAAATAAATAAATTTCAACTTTAGAAAAATTGGACTTAACATGATATATGGTTGGTTGTTGTAAGTTCCCTCCAAAGAAAAGTACCTTTTTCCTTGCATCGCTTCCTTGTCTTTGTCGTTATACATAATAGATCAGAAAGAACAGCAGCAAGGAACAGCAAAACACATACCTACCGGTAGTCATACATGTGTCCTCACTGAAACTTCACTGCCAGCTACACCCTCCCGGGCGGGAATGAGGACTAAACTGGAGTTACTCAAGAAACAATTACCAGGCAAGTGTAATTTCCATTTCCTTATCTTTCCTCCAATTTAGTCCTCCACCTCTGGGATGTGACAGAGCAATAATCATTGGGAGGGACCTTTCCAGCTGGCCTGCAATACCGCTGATCCAAACACAGCATCATTCGCTGCCAAAACCTCCAGGTGGTAAAGTTTACCAAAAATATGAAGAAAACGACCAAGCGTCTGCCCTACAAATCTCACCAGATGGAACGAAACTGAGCTCTGCCCAGGAAGTTGCTTGAGCTCCGGTAGAATGAGCCCGCAATCCAGTTGGCACCGCTCAGCCACACAGAAGATATACTGAAGCAATCACCTTCGCCGCCACTTCTCCATCACAGGAACCTCCAAACAATTCAAACAAGCGATCCGATTTGCGAGAGGACTCTGACACCATCAAATACTGCCGGAATGCACGGTTGATGTCCAAGCCACGCAACCCCCAGACCGCTGTATTTCCTTCCAGCGAGTCAAGTGCAGGAAGAGAAATGTCTGATTAAACTGAACCGGGAAAAACTACCTTAGGCCAAAAAGGGAAGAGACAAAAACGGTTCTTTACACGACAATGCCTGCAATTTCGAAGTTCGTTTTGCCGAACAGACGGCTACCAAATAGATGTCTTCATAGTTAATGCGTTGACCTACGCCTTTTGTAGCGACTCAAAGGGCTCCTTGGCGAAAGCCCCAAACACCAAATTGAGGTCCCACGGCGGCACCACTCTATGAGAGGATCACAGCCTGGCCATAGCTTTAAGAAAAGGCAAAACATCTGCATGCGCCCCTAGGTCTATGTGTTGCACTTTGCCTCTATAACAAAGAAGGGCTTTCAGGTGCACTCCTAAGGAACTGGCTGCCAGTCCCTTATCAATTCCTCTTATAGAAAACTTAAAACCACAGGTATGGAACCAGCAGCCATACGCACTTGCCTCCGCGAGCCCCAATCCATAAATATTTGCCATTTATGAACATACAGCCTCGATGTAGACTGTTTCCTAACATGAAGCAAAGTTGCAATGACTGCTGCCAAGTAGCTGTTTTTCTTTAACCTTGACCTTTCCATGGCCAAGTCGTAAACGAGAACCGATCTTCCTGAGGCATCTGCAGAGGACCTTGTAGTAACAGTCTGATGTTGACAATCTCCAAGGCTCCCTGCTGAGCAGTTGGATGATATCGTCACACCACGGTGGTCTTGGCCAGTCCAGATCCACCAGCGACACTCCCCCAAGGAGCCTCGATACGCTGGACCACCCGGCCTATGAGCGCCCACGGAGGAACTACCTAGGGGAGACCTGATGACGGCCAACTGTACAGCAGCGTGCCGATCCCTGCGGACATCCTCTCTTCGTCCGCTGAAGAAGCGACTCACTTTTGCTGCCTGAAAGGTCGCCATAAAATCCATGAGCGGCGGACCCCATCTGCAGACTAGTTGCGCAAACATGGCTGGATAAATTCCCATTCTCCTGCATCCACCTGAACCCTGCTTAGAAAGTCGCCATCACATTGTCTTTTTCTGCACTGTGTGCTGTCGCAATCGCTGGCAGTCAATATTATACCCCAGCGAATTGTGCGTCCGCTTCTTCCCCAGTAGCTGCCCTTCCTGTGCCGCCCTGCCGAGAGATGTAGGGCACTCCAGCTGGTTGATTGACCATGTGCTCTCTTGAACGATCCAAGTGCCTCACACAAAGAACTCTCCACGATGTGCTCCCCATCCTGCGAGACTCGCATCCCTCAACAATGGGAGCCACTCTGGCTGCTCTAGGGGCATCTCGGCTTTCAATGATTCCATCAGCAGCCCCCAGCACAGTGACTGCCGGACTTTGAGGGGAGAGGGAATTTGGCTGCTCAACGAGATGGACTGAGGTGACCAACGGCAGGGCAGTGCCCGCAGCAGCGGCCGCATATGACACCTGGCCCCGGGTACTGCTTCCAAAATTGCCCCCATCTTTTATAGCACTTGAAGATAGTTCCATGCCGAAGGCGCCGGAGCGGCCCTGAACTTGCATACCAATTGTCGAAGGGTTTGAATCCGATGATCCGTCAGGAACACCTCTCCCTTCAGCGAGTCTAACTGCCTCTCCAAATATTTGAGATCCCGGGATGGTGGCAAGTGGCTTTTGGCCCCATTAACTAGTCAGCTGAGATACTGCAAGAATTCCACTATCAGGTACGTGACCTGAGCACTCTCCTCCTTGGACTTCTCGAATTAATCAATCGTCTAGAGACAGATGGACGAGAAGTCCTTGTTTCCGCAACGCTGCCACCACCATCATCATGATCTTGGTGAAGGTCCGCGGCGCCATCACCAAACCAAAAGATGTTCGGACAGTGGCCGTTCCAGCCGCCCTCCGCACAGGAAGAGCATAAACAAGCCTATCATTGACCGAGCCAATTCCAGTGCAAAGCCGACGTGCGATACTTCCAACCCCCATTGGTCGGACGTTAACTGGACCCAGGCCGAAGCAAGCCCTGAAGTCACATCCTATCGGCAGGAATCTTAAACGGGCCCGCCTCACCTCATTGTGGTATACGAAAAGTCACTGAGGGAAAGAAAACAACCCTCTGCCCCCTCCACAAATCCCAGCAATCCTATGACCTGACCTTGACTTCCAGTCCATCATCTGGATAGTGGACTTTCCAGATTAATAACATTTAAGTGTTATTGCTGAGACTGTTTGGACACAATGAGGGAATCTTAAAAGTCTAAGCCAAAAACCTGAGAGCAATCTTTCCCAGAACTTATTTTCGTATTTATTTATTTTAATTTAATTGTTTTTTTTTACAAAACACTTTCAAGAATGACTGCAAAGAAACAATGTACTTAAGTCCCACTCAATCCCCAAAAATGATGGGAATGTCTGTGACCCCGTCCAGGCTTAGCCCTGCTCCAGACCCAAATGGGCACCAGACCAGTGGTGGGACTGACTGAAGAACAATGAAAAGGAACCAGGATCCACCCCCCCTGGTCATCCTGGCCCCAAGACACCACTCCAAGTCTTAGGCTGTACGACACCTATATCGCACATGTGGCCCTCTGATAAATCGTGCCAGGGCTTGAATGTACCTTCTCGCTATCCCGAAGTTCTAGCTATATATCTCAAATTGCTCTTGGACAGCATTTGTAAACGTGTGGCGATGTCCCAAAACTACAAGCAATGGTAGTTGGACCTCATCAGGAGAGAAGTAAATTACTACATTAAACACAGGAAAATAACACTTTGGGACAATCCTAAAAGGTAGTGGAAAGCCACGAAGCTCTTATTTTTTTTTTTCTATTTTGGGGAACGGAAAAAAAAACTGCAGAACTGATTTTTTTTTATTGGAGACCCAAGGAAAACCAGTTCAAGCTAAGCATAGAATAAGCAGACCTGTGCAGTTTTTTTTTGTATAGCTTTCCATGGACGCCTTAAATTCCAGCCGGACCAGCTATGCCAGTGGAACTAAGTCCTGCTAACCCACGCTGGCCTGCGATCCGCAGCAGTAATTTAATCTTGGGCCCTCCTGTAACTCTAGGGCCACTGCTTACCTCATACAATACCGCCAACATACCTGAATAGCAAATAAGTCTAGCCCTATCTCTGCCAGGATTTTCTACAGGCTGTGAAAGTTGGAAGGAGCAAGCCTCCCCTGGTAGGGATGCCTCACAGCCCTGACAGCTGTAACAGTAACCGGATTTCTAAAGCTTATGACCAAAATCGCATATCCTGAAGTATCAAAGAACGCCCTCAAGGCCTCCCTCCAGTGAATACCTCCCTTCAGAGACAGGCAGATGACTTACAAGGCATTGGAACTGGGAAAGCAGCAAAATACCCCCTCAAATAACCTCTTACAAAATGGTCTCAGTGCCTGCAGGAATAAAAGCAAGCACAGAGACCCTATAGCCCATACAGCTTCTGAGACTGGAAGAGGCCCTAGGGAGTTCATTATCAGGGGTAGCAAAAACAGAAATTACACTTACCTGGTAATTGTAGTTCCTGGAGGGCACTGTTCCCTCTAAGCTGTGCGCGTGCACACACCTCGCCGAGCGAGTGCACATACTTTACAACAGAGCGCACAAAAACTACGGCTCTGATTCTGATAGAAAACAACACAGACGTCTTAAAATTTAAAAGTTATGATTGTAATTACTAGAAATTTCCCACTTCATTTAGTAATTGTCTTTTTCATTTAATTTGATTAAAATCCATGTGGTGTAGGGGGTGGCACATACTTACAAAAGAGGCACAAAAACTACGGCTCTGATTCTGATAGAAACAACAACACAGACGTCTTAACATTAAAAGTTATGATTCTAATTACTAGGAATTTCCCACTCATTTAGTAATGTCTATTTCATTAATTTGATTAAATCACTGTGGTGTACTACTGTATCTGACGTGTAGGGAAATTTAAATATAATAACTACGAGGTGGTCATTAAGTGGCGCACAAAAAATTAACTTCCTTCAAAAGCTGCCACACAGTGATATTTTAGGCACCACAGCCTACAGAAAATTAGAGGGAACATTGCGGGAGGGTCCAGTTTAGTTCCTCCACATCCGGGGTAGTTGCACCTCCTCTGCAGGCCTGGAGACTGGACCAATCAGAATATGCCTATGCCAGGATGTATGCTGTAGGAGCTCCCATCAGCCCCCAGTGACTAGTAACAAAGCAAAAACCTCACAGAAGCAAACAACATGAGAAGAGCTAAATATGTAACTGGAACAGGAATTTAGTCCCCTTATGAAATTAGCGACACACAACCTCACCAAAACGAGGGAAGCGCAGAAAGCACTCTGCACATTGCCTCTGCCCTTAACCCGAACTAGAAAGAAGAGGCAGTCATAATCCCAGCCTCAAGAATCCAAGAGCTGGAAGAAAAAAGGAATGCGAAGAAACGAGCCCGAGAGACGGAAACCCGAAGAAAAATACTGACATATTTCCGCTCTCTTCCGCAAGAAGAAAAGCGCGCCGCACCAACCCAAACCTGACACCATGGGAGGGAAGGAGGACTAAACGGACACCTCCAGGAACTACAATTACCTGGTAAGTGTAATTTCTATTTCCTGAGCGGTTCTCCAGTTTAGTCCTCCACATCCAGGATGTAACAGAGCAGTCAACACCGGGTGGGACCTTGCCAACCAGCACGCAGCACCGCCGAACCAAAACAAGAATCCCGAGCAGTCAGCACACCCAACCGGTAATGCTTACTGAAGGCATGCAGCGACGACCAGGTAGCCGTCCTACAAATTTCTACAGGCGGAATAAGACTATGCTCTGCCCAGGACGTCGCTTGAGCTCTGGTAGAGTGGGCCTGTAGACCCACCGGGACCAGTCGATGCTGTAAAATAAGCCGATGCAATCGCCTCCTTAATTCACTGAGCAATGGACGCCTTTGCTGCCACCTCACCCCGTCGCGCTCCGCCAAAAAGCACGAACAACCGGTTGGTCTTACGGAACGACTCCGACACCTTTAAGTAGCGAAGGACCCGCCGTACATCTAGGCAATGTAACCCATCGTCCGAAGCACCGCCCACCCCCGAGTGAAGGACCGGAAGGAAAATGGCCCGATTCAAAATGAAAAGGCAAAACTACCTTAGGCAAAAAGGACGGAACCGGCCTAAGAACCACGCAATCCCGAGAAATAGATAAGAATGGTTCTCTACACGAAAGCGCCTGCAACTCTGAGATGCGCCTCGCCGAACAGATCGCCACCAGAAAAACCGTCAAGGTCAGATCCTTAAGAGAAGCCTGCCAAAGGGGCTCAAAAGGTTTGCGTACCAAGGCCTGTAACACCAGGTTCAAATCCCACGAAGGAACTGACACACTGCGCGAAGGCCTCAACCTGTATACCAGAGCCCAGTCAGAGACGTGGAGGCCAAGGAAGGAAACTATTTAATTACCACTTTTAATTTCATAAAGCCAGCCCCGACACAGGTACCGTGTTTCGTTCATGCCTTCACTCAGGGGCCTTAGGCTATAATATACCATATAAAAACAACCATTTCAAAAACCATTCATAAATCATAAACCAAATTAATGAACCGTAAATATAATCATAAAACACAGCAACCTATAAATGTATGGTACAGCAATAAATAATAACTAAAAACATCAATAGATATAGAATAAAAATAATAATAATTCCAATATAAATAATAAAAATTGGAATGCTAAAGTACAGCAAACCTTCCATACATTAATAGAATTAATAATAATGTAATAACATAATTATACTCCATGACATATAAATATAAAATCATACATGTATAAAAAACCATGACAAATTATGCCTAAAAAATGCATTTAATCATTTGGAAGTATAAAAACATAACCTACACAGCTCCATCCCAATAAAAGGATACTGTATTAACAAACTTTAGTTTTTTCTTACCTATATGAATCTGTCCTGCCACACTTGTTAGTACTGAAGGGGCGGAGAGAAGAAAAAAAAAAAAAAGGAGGAGAAAGAAAAACGAAATTGCCATTACCTAGATTGCATTAAATCCATTATTTGTGGCAAAAGGCAATTAGGAAGATAAAATTATAAAATAGAGATCGGTTTAAGTTGAAAAGTAGAGGACAAAAGTCGAGGAAAAAACCCAGGGACCCAGAAAAAGCACAAATGAGCAACCAGGCTCCCATCTACAGCGGTTTGACCCCATTTGTTTTAAACAAACATTTCTATTGTATGGTCAACAAGCTTATAAAATCCTATAGAGTCGTAATTTGCTGTGCCTGTGAGTTGTTTCCTAGCATTACCTGCATGATTTAAAAGGCGAAATCTTTAGAACCTAACCCTATAACCTTACTCCTTCTCTCCCACCGTGAATCTCATTTCCTTTCATTTACAAAACTTTAGTATCATTCATGCATTTCGATCCAAGAACCTTTATAAACCTTACCAAATCTTTCTTGCCAAAACTCACAAAACCTCGCCTCGCCGTTGCTCTCTTAATGTACTAGTTTCTAACTCCACCCGCAGCTGCGTAGTTGATTAAGCTCTAAAGATGCACGGAAAGAATGGAACATGAACCAGTAAACACTCATTACTCACCATCACCCCCATCGTCTTATGCTGTAAATCTTTTAAACCTTGTATTTTTTGTGATTTAAAATCCAAATCTCCTTATTTTAACAACTGACGTCCCTTCTACTGCAGTCCTTACCCACCCAACACATACTGCCTTGCCCCACCGTTCAAACGTTATGCCTTAATAAAAACCTTCTGCAAATGTTTAATACACCAACCAAACGTTGTCCTTAATCTCAAATCACTCACAGCTTCAATATAACATACACACCATATTAATTCCATGCTATTAAAACATACTGTGAACAGAACGGCAAACACCCTTAAGATTCGGCAGAGAAGGAAAAAATCACTGTACAGCTGTCCTTCCATATTCCATTACATCACAGCACGTTCCAGACTTGTTCATCACTATTACGTTTGTACCGTATTATCAAACCTCTGTTTACTCACACACAGATTTTATCCCTAAACTCAATGCAAACATTAATACCAGAGCACTTTCCTCTCTCTTCTTTCAAAACACTAAACCCCGCCCGCGGCTGCGTGGTGAATTTAAAGTCTGGCAGAAGCGCGGAAACCATACATGACATCAAGTGACATTCAATTCTCACGATCGTCTACAATGCAACCTAATGTGAAACCTTCATACTATACACCTATAATTCAACCAAGAAATACAGGGTGGGGGGGTGGGGGGGGAGGGGGGGAAGAAGAGGGAAAGGGGGGGGGTGAGGGGGGTGGGGGAGGGGGGGGGGGGGGGGGAGGGGGGGGGTGGGGGGGGGGGTGGGGGGCGGGGAGGGGGTGCGGCACTTTTCACTTTGTACTTTTTTAGGAATTTTCCAACCTAATGTGCACCCACGCCCAACAATACCTTTCAGCTTTTTCGGCCAGCAAAGGAATCACTGTACATCCCTGTCCTTTTCCCATACTTCCTTCCATCACCGCACTTTCCAGACTTGTTCATCATTATTTGACGTGTGTCCCGTATTATCAAACCTCTGTTACTCACCCAAATATTTTTACTTCCAAAACTCCTGCAGATATTCCAACACCACAGCTTTTTCCAGCCGTTCCTCTTTTTCCTTACACAAAACGACAAAAAGAAGCCCGCGGCTGCGTGGTGGATTTAAAGTCCTGTATAGCGCGGGAACCATAACTCTGGACATCAATTGACATTCAATTCTCACGATTTGTCTACCATGCACCTAAATGTAAAACGCCTTCATTCCATACAAACTGTATGCAACCAAAAAACCACGGGGGGTGGGGGAGGGGAGGAAGGGGGAGGGGATGAAGGGGATGGGAGGGTCACGGGGAGAGGGATGGATAAAGACGTGTAGGATGGGACAGGAGTCGATGGTTGCTTCTTCACGATAAAGGAGGGAGGTCGATGCTTTTAAAGTGTTATTTATCACCTTTCCCGTAACTTCACTTTCCAGGTTTATAACAAAGTTCCTGCCTCATACGCAAACTGAAATGCAACATGTTATACCTAAAACATTATAACCCAATAATTGTACCTAAGTCATGAAATCGATCAATTTCTCTTCACCTAAAATTGCACTCTATTCAGTAGAAACCTTCATTCTTGCACTCATAATTCTGTGTAATCCTCAATTTCATCAACTTAAAGAAATACTGACAAATCTTCCTCCATATTTAGACCACAGGGTGTAAAACTATTAAGTGGAAAGATGATAACGCTGTTCCACACCATGCTAAAATTTTTGTCTCCATGTCGCCTCCTCCGGCCCAATTTACTCTTCAACCTTGGCTTTATAACAAAGAATTTAAGATCTGATATCTTTAATGGTTCTGTTCCATCTCAAATGGGCTAACCAGCGGTTTTGTCCTCTAGTCCTCCTCCTATTAATACAACTTCGTAATTCAGTCTATTATCCTCTTACGAACATGTCGTTGAAGTTCTCCCACCATACACTTTCTGACATTGTGCAGCGAATCAGATAACAACATAACGTGAACTGGTTAAACGACAGAATTGGTATACTCCTCCAGATAAAAAAATTCTATTATCAGGGTGTACGTATTGGTCTTTTATCGAGAGAGCATGTACGCATACAGAACATTAGTTCCACATTGATAGTGTCCTTTTATTACTAACCGGGGATATATATTTGCCTTTCCTTAAATGCTGATTGGTTACCACACATATTCTATACACTGACGTTACGATTTGTGTGCAATTATTAAATTAATGTCAGAAAAAAAACCCTGTAATGACTGTATGAGGTGCCAATGTTTATGTAAAATCTTCTTAATGTCCTGCGAATGCTGAGTGTCCGCAACAGACATACCATATCAGAGTTTTCTTTTCACTTTTATTTTTTTTGGCAAACAATTTATCCCTTGTAAACTTGCCATATGTTTGATATATCATTTCGTCCTAATTTGCTGAGAAGGATATTGTCTTACTTCCCTCCTGGGTCTTTGATATCTGCGTTTTGCCGTTCTAATTCCTCCTCAGCGGTACAGATACTCTTAGCTCTGAGGAACTGGCCCATATGGTCAGATTATTTTTTTCAATGGCCAAATTTTGACAACTTCTATAGTGTAAAAGTTGGTGTCCTATCCGTGGTCTTTCTATATAGGGTTGGTACAAAATCCGCACGCCTAATCTTCTCAATCATTCAATCTAAATACGGGTAGTTTTAGTACGGGTCAGAAGTCATTTGAAACCGAGATATTGTCCCATTGGTTAATCCAAACATTAAAGTCATCACAATGCTCTCCACTAATCCTTTCCACAAAATGAAGCTATCATCTATCTATCTTAAACCACCAGGTGTACATGCTCATTGACGGTATTATCCTTTCGATATGTCCTCCTCAAATTCAAACACAAAGGTTTTCGCAATGTCAGGCCCCATAGATGACCCAATGGGACCCCTTTGATCTGCTGATAGAATATATTTCTAAAAACAAAAATAGTTATAGGCACAGGGCCATCCGAGCCATACTCCATGAGAAATATAGTGGGAATGCGTTTACAACTATTTCGATTATATAAACAACGTTGGATTATGATTAATTGCCTTCTTCCTGCATAAGATTCGTGTACAATGACCTATGTCTAAAGTGACTAGTAAAAACTTGTCAGAGTATTCTGTATTAGTAATAGTGATAACTTGTGTAGAATCTCGTACATTATGAACACGACCACCTCCTTTCTCTATAAAGGGCCGCAACAATAATGTCCAATAAACTGAGATACTGGGTCAAAAAGCGCCCCTATAGCCTGACACTATTTGCCGACCAGGGGGGATTGTTCAAAGATATTATGTATTGTTGTGTTAAATATTGATAGTTGGAAGAACGGTTAGGAGAAGATACTATCAGAAAAACCTTCTCTTTGGAGGTGATCTTCCCAAGTTCAGAAAGCTGTGGAGTACCACCTTATCAAGCGAGCTGTCTTTAAAGACTGTGTTGGATCATTGCGTCTAACCTACGATAAAATGTATGTATCTTTCATTAGCCTCTCAATTTCCCCCAATAGACATCTTCTTGTCCAAGATAAATGTCGTCAAATCCTCCTTGCTCTCTGCGTGTTTCATCTAATGTTGTGGGGTCTTTCTGTAGTGTGTCTTAATGGCACCACTTTTCTCCTTTTGTTACTGATTAATGATATGGTGGGTACTGATCAGTACCCAACACAGTTTACTTCTTCATCCCATCTTTTCAACACATCTATCAGAGGTCCAACATTAGGTGGAGGCAACCATATTATATTTTCCTTCGCACTAGATGCCCTCATTATAAAAGTTCCTCATTGATTAATAACAAAAAATTTTCGCACTCGGATCTTAACGAGAAAAATTTATACAGGTCATTTTTTGTGTCAAAGGGTTGTGTCATATCTACAGACCAGGCCACAAAGGAAAAGACCTCCCCTTTCCCCCTCCTCCCCCCCCGCTCCTCCCACGGTGTGTTTTTTTGGTTGCAGTACAGTGTGTATGGTAGGAAGGTTTTACATTAGGTGCCTTTTAGACCAATCGTGAAGCATTGAATGTCAATTGATAGTCACTTAAAGTGGTTTCCTGCGCTTTTTACAGACTTTAAATTCACCACGCAGCCGCGGGGAGCTTCTTTTTTATAGTTGTTTGTGAAGTAATATGAAGGAACGGCTGGAAAAAAGTGCGGGCTTGTGTTCAATATCTGCGCCGAGTTTTGGAATAAAAATAGTTGGGGTGAGTAACAGAGGTATCTATTAACATGGTGTGTATTAAATGATGAATACCTTTCCTAGGCACTCTAATCATATTTGAACGTAGCTTGTGATATAATTGGAATTATGGGAAAGGAACAGCCGGTATATACAGTGCTTCCTTTGCTGACCCCAACATCTTAAGGATTTGTTTGACCGTGGGTATCGACATTATTTTTAAAAGTCCAAACAATCACAAACGGTTTCAAATTCCCCCCCTTCCCTTTCCCATCCCCTCCCCCCCTCTCCCCCCCCCCGTGGTATTCTTGGTCTGAAGAATAGTGTGGTATAGTTTGAAGGTTTACCATTAGGATGCCTTGTAGACGATCGTGAGAATTGAATGTCACTTTGAGTTCATGTAGTGGTTTCCCGCGCTTCTGCAAGACTTTAAAATTCACCACTCCAGCCGCGGGCAGTTTTAGTTTTTTTGAAGAGAGAGAGGAAAGGGGCTACTGGTATTAATGTCTGATGCATGAGCTTTAGGCATACACTATTTGGGTGCGTAACAGAGGTTTGACTAATACGGTACAAACGTAATCAGGATGAACAGTCTTGAACGTGCTGTGATTGTAATGAATTATGGAAGTGACAGTAATCGTTACAGCGATTCCTGTGCTGTCGAATCTTTAGGATCTGTTTGCCGTCGTTCACATTAGTGTTCATAGCATGGCATTAATATGGTGTGTAATGTTATATTGAAGATGTGAAGTGATTTGAGATTAATGAACACGTTGGGTGATTAAAAATTTGCAGGAGGTTTTGTATTAAGGCATAACGTTTGCCCGTTGGGGCAGGCAAGTATTTGTTGGTGTTGGGTAAGGACTGCCGTAGAAGGGACGTCAGTTGTTAAAATAATGAGATTTGGATTTGAAATTCCAAAAATACAAGGCTTAAGATTTACAGCATAAGACGATGGGTGTGATGGATTTGAGTAACGAGTGCTTAGCTGGTTATGCCGATGCCTTTCCGTCCATCTTTAGAGCTTTAATCTACTACGCAGCTGCGGGTGGAGTTAGGACCCTTGTACATTAAGAAAGGCAACGGCGAGTAGAAGTTTTGTGAGTTTTGGCAAGAAACGGATTTGGTAAGTTTATAAAGGTTTGTGGGCAGAATGCCTGAATGATACTAAAGTTTTGATAATGAAAGAATGAGATACACGGTGGGAGAGGAGTAAGGTTATGTTTATTAGGTTCTAAATTTTTGATTTTTCATCATTGCAGGTACTGCTATAAAACAAGATCACAGCAAAAGTTACTACCTATAGGCTTTCTAAGATTGTTGACCATACAATAGAAAATGTTTTTTTAAAACAAATGGGTTTCAACCGCTGTAGATAGGAGCCCTGGTTGATCCTTTGTGCTTTTTCTGGTTCCCCCCTGGGTTTTTCCTCGACTTTTGTCTATTCTAATTTTAAATGTTAAAAAAAGATCTCTATTTAATAATTTTATTTAATAATTGCCTTTTGCACAAATAATGGATTTCTATGCAAATCTAGTAGGGCATTCTTTTTTCTCTCTCCTTTTTCCCTTCAGTACTAAGGGTGGCAGGACAATTTCATATAGGTAAGAGTTACATACCGTATCCTTTATTGTATGGAGCTGTAGGTTATTTGGTTTTATTCAAACTGATTAATGCGTAGTTTTTAGGCTAAATTTGTCATGGTTTTTCACTACCTGTATGAGGAGTATATTATTATTTATTTCGTTATTCCATATTATTATTGTTCTATTTAATGTATGGAAGGTGCGCTGCCTATTAGCATTCACTTTTTTTATTTTTATTTGACTTTATTACTTTTTCTATTTTTTATTTATTTATATTTTCGAGTTTATTGTTGTACCAATCCCTTTATAGTGCTGTTTTTATGATTATATTTACGTTCATAATTTGTTTTTATGATTTAGTGAAGTGTTTTTTAATGGTGTTTTTATATGTTATATATAGGCCTACGCCCCTGAATGCAGTCATACACGACCAACCACGGCCTGTGTCGGTCCCTGGCTTTATGAAATAAAGTTGTAATTCAATAGTTCGCTTCCTTGCCTCCACGTCTCTGACTGGGTCTGTTTGGCACGTGAATTGTGCGGTGTTGGACTGCTCAATCCTGAATACCAGCCTTAAGACACCGCTGCACGTCCGCATGTGCCCCTATGGGAATTCCCAGAACTTTGCCCGTCAGCACGCGAGCGCTGCCAACTGAACCCTTCATATCTGGCCGCCCAACCTTTGTCAAACCCGTCCTGCAGAAAGCTAAGTAACTACTCTACCGCAGCTGGTCGCCGTTCGAAACCCCACGCCGTGCAACACCAGTCCTCAAAAATTCTCCACACCCGCACATACTCGATCGAGGTGGAGGGCTTTTCCCGCGCCCGAGGGAGTGTCACCTAACTGCTGGGGATTACCCCTCCTTCCTCAATTGAGCCCTCATCAATGGCCAAACCGTACAGCGAGAATCGATCCACTTGGGGCATCCGACAGCGGGGCCCTGAATGCAGGCAGATATCCGTCAACGGAGGCAGTGTCCAAGCTACTCCGTCGCGCACCCGCACCAGATCATCATATCACGGTCTCCGTGGCCAATCCGGATCAACTAGCAGACCCCGCCCCCGGTGCCCGTCGATGCGCCTGAAATGACACGACCGATTCAACGCGCCAAGTGTGGAAGACATAAAGAAGCCCGTACTTCTCTCCTCCCGCCACGTCTGAATGAGCGCGTCGATGCCTTCGGACATGCGTTCCCTTCAGCGACGGCTGAAATAAGCGTCCCTTCTTCGCCGACTGAAAGTTTGCCATTAGGTTCGCACTGATCGTAGGACCCCCCACTGGCGAACTATTTGCTCGTAGATTTTGCGGGTTCATTCCCACTCTCCGGGGTCCACCCTGCACTCAGATAATCCCCCATCACATTGTCCGTTTCCCACGATATGCACTGCCGAAAGCGCCGGCAGACAGTTCTGCGATCCCAGCGAACAAAGCCGCTGCCTCGCTTTCCATGGCTCAAAGCCCCTGCCGGATGCCTCCCTGGTGGTTGACTGTAGGTGGACCCGTTGCAGAGGTTTTCAAGAGAAAACGTGCACTGCCTGCCCCTCACCAACCATCTCTATGGCTAGCAGTGCGAGTCTCACCGCCCGTAACTCGATACGGGGGATCGACCAAGTAAGCTTCTATGGGTGACCACGTCCCACTTTGCGAAGCGGCCCTCGCCATTGGGCTCCCCAGCCCGAGAGGCTGGGGGGGCATCCGTCTCATGAAACAGAAACCCAAAGGGGCTGCTCCAAAGGCAGCCCCAGATCACAGGTTCTCCGAGCATAGCCACCACCGTGTGACAGACAAACGGACCCTCGGGCAGGCAACCATCTTGTTCACCGCCTCGAACTGATTCGACTAACGACGTAAAAGGGTGCTCTGGAGTTCCGCATATGAAACCTCGCCCAAGTAACTACCTCCACCGTCTCTGGGCGCATCGTGCCCAACAGCCCCGTAGATACACACCATGGCGGATGGCACCTGGGGGGGGGGATCCCTAAGCATGTGCTCACGGAGGCCCCGCAATGCCTGACCAACGGCGCTCCTCAAGCCACACCATCCCTCTCACCGTGTCGAAAAGAACACCCGAGGTAGTCGATGGGTTGAGTGAGCACAGATGACTCTAGGTCCTCGTTGACCACCCAGCCAAGTGGTCCGCAGCAAGGCCACCACTCTGTCCGTACGCCGCACTCTCTCTTTGTGGGATTTTGCTCGAATCCCCCAATCGTCGAGGTAAGGTTGGACTAAGATACCTTCCTTTCGCAAGGCTGCCGCAATCACCACCATTACTTTTTGTAAAAGGTGCGGTAGCTGTGGCCATTCAAACAGCATTGCCCTACGAACTGCAAGTGGCCCCACTTAATGCGAACCTCAGGAATGTTTGATGATCCTCCCGAATGTAGGGAATGTGTAAATCGGCCTCCGAGAGGTCCGAGAGACGTGAGAAACTCCCCTTGACGCACCGCCATCTATGGATGGATCTTAAGGTCTCCATCCAGAAATGCGTTCCCCGGCGAAACCCGAGTCCACGCACCTTGAGATCTAGAATCGGGCGAGAGTCGAACGTTCTTTCTTTGGTCACAACCAAATAAATGGAGTGACTGACACCGTGTATCGTAAGGAGGGAACGGGGATGACCGCTCCCAGGGCCTAAGATTAGATGCATGCGTCAACCAAATGGCCCTCGTTTTCAGCTCCGCTTTTGCTGGGAGAAAGGACACAGGAATCCGGAAGCAGACAGTCACACTCCAGAGCATAAACCCTCCTCGGATTTATCTCCAGCACCCACTTGTTCTTAGGTTATTTCGGGGGCCCAGGAAGGAAGAAAGTCCCGCAGACTCCCCCCGATGACCAGCTTTCCCTTCCAGAGCCCACCTCGCTTCATTGCAGGCTTTCGACTACAGGAAGAGGACGCTGCCGAAAAGCCTCTTCCCGCTCCTCGAAAACCTCACAACCCTTGTATTCGAACCCCAAACCGGCCGCGGTTGGGAACTCACATGGCGGGGGAAAACACAAAAATCTGCGAAAGTCCACGAAACCTGACCCTGCCCCCTGGGCGGCACAGTTTCTGCTCAGCTTAGGCTTATCCTTCTCGGCAGCCTACGACCTTAGACTCCCCGAGGTCTTTAACCAACTTTATCCATGTCGGATCTCTCCGAACAACAGTCTGCCTTTTAAAGGGAAGCGTTACTGAGCGGGATGTTAGAAAGAATCCCATTTCAGCCTGCCCAATTCCACAACCATACAGATCTGCGCGCTGCCGACCAATGAAGCCATTGCTTTTCGACCCAGGGTTTTCTGGATCAAATCATAATGCACATCTGCCAAATATTGCCAACCCAGACTCTCAACCGTAGGTCACTATGGTTTATATTAACTTAATATACGCTAAACGCACTGTAATCATAGCATTTTTAACAGAGTCAAATGAAACAGTCACAAAAGGTTGGACTAGAAAGGAACAGACGTTACATCATTTATATGAAAGCACACTAGCGGTTCATACAACAGCAGTAGAAGAAAGGAGGGGAGGGGAGTGTAAGACAATCAAGGTTTATTTAATTAATATACGCCTACGCAATGTCCATCTCATAGCAGTTACGAGTCGCAATGAAAAACAGTCACCAAAAGGTGGGAAGAGAAAGGGAAAAGAAGGTACATCAATGATAGGAAAGCAAAGCTAGGCATGGGTTAATCACAACAGGAAGTAGAAAGGAAAGGAGGGGACGGGGAGAGGGAGGCCAAAGAAAATCAACCCCTGCTGATCCAAGAACCGGTGGAACTTGCCGCAGTTTTTGCGCCCCATGTCAAGCAGGCCCTTTCAGCCACTCAAGCGCCACAGGACAAGGGCTTGCCAAGATAAAGGCCATATGGTCCTCGAAGGACTGGTTCACACCATCGGCCTTCGTGTCTTGCACATCCTTTAAAAGCTGCTCCACTGTCCTTCAACATGGAATTTGTTGGTTTTTTTTCTTGTTTACCGCCGAAACAGCGGCATCTACACTTCGGTGACAAACTTCTCCTTGTCCTTGTCTGCCAAGGTATACAGGCGAGTTCATAGTCCTAATCCCCTTCAGACCAGATTCAATGGGCTGATCCCACCAGTTTGAATCATTCTGTCTCCACCCACGCGGTGTACCCGGAAACCACCACCTGAGACTCCCGCACCACCTGAATTAGAGTATCCTCCGAACCCTTCCTCTTCACCAGGATGAGCTGGCAAGATTGAGTGTAGCTGAAGAGATTCCGTAATCAACTGGGCACCAGCTCTTCTTTACTGGGAACACCGCGAATAAATTCGGGCTCTGATCTTCCGGCTCGGGGATCTTCCACCGTCCGCCAGCTCTTCACCCTCAGTATGTGATCTACTTCATTATCCGGACTCATGCCAGCTCATGTCCCAGTCCTGCTCCAGTCCCTTGTACCTAAAGCGCTTGGCTGAAGGCTGGAACTTACCCTGCCGCTCCTCGCCTTTTAAGGTGGGAAGGAGCGACGGCCAAGTCTCTGGCAACTTGATCGGAGCGCCCCAAACGAAATGCCTGTTCCAATAATAAAGGCCAAAGTCCGGGAAACAAATCTGTTAAGGTAGACACTGTTGCTTCAAGCGGTAACCGTGCCGGCCTGCCCCTTAGGAGGGACCGCAGATAAAGAAGCGAGAGTTTCCAGGTGAAGGACCCCCCTCCTGCCTGGATAGGCGTCGCTTCTTCTGGGTCTGACAGCTCTTTATGCTCCATTTTGGTGGCTCTAAGTCTGAATGAAACCGAGGCGCAGCCCCCTCAATGTCCAGACTCTGCCACAGCCCCTCTGCGTGAGCCGCAAATCACACTGCGGTCTCGTAGCCATGCAGGCCGGGGAGCCGCCCCAGGAAACAGGGCCTAACCCAACTCCCAAAAAGAAACCAAGAAATAAAGATAATTGTTCTTTTTTTTTTTTAATGCAAACAGAAGAAATTGGGAAAGCAAAAAACGCCAGTCTAACAGCTAGCAAAGTGCAGGGGGAGCCCGTGCCCAGCTCCTCACG